>JANIVZ010000076.1:0-68957 GCA_030578175.1 Dujonia santamariae | reverse complement strand
TTTTTTTTTTTTTTTTTTTTTTTTTTTTTTTTTTTTTTTTTTTTTTTTTTTTTTTTTTTTTTTTTTTTTTTCCAGCTTATTTTTTTTCATAGGGTAAATTTTTCAAACCTATTGGCTACCAAAAAATAAAAACGTAATCACTTTGATTATCATCATTTACGAACCTGTACCTTAATTGAATGCGGAAGAAATGGGGTTCAAAAATTATTTTTATTAGTATTGTTTTCCTATTTCAAACTATTATCTCTTATTTCTACCTCTTTATAATGCCACATCTTGTCAACTGACGCGTATTGTTTTAGATGGTCTCGATTTTCACATCTGCCTCTCACTAAACTCTAGCATCTGGTCGTAACTATCTCTTCCTGTCTCATTCTCACTTCTTACATTTTTTAAATTTATATATAAAACACTTTATATGTAGGAATGGTTGCAAAAATGAAGAAAAAAAAAATAGAACGAAAACATATATATATATATATATACAATAAATCTCTAGTTAATAAAGCTCTACTCTATTAAGTTATATGTTTTTTTAACTTGTGCTACCGCTCCGCTAGGGCCCCTGTCCGGGGAGGACGATTGCATCGAGCTTTGTTCCTCTTCGAGGAAATCAAATCAACCTCCAAAAAAGACTTGAATGGTGAATGGTGACCAAAGAAAAAAAAGCTCAATGCAAATGTCCTCTCCCGATAGGCACCAGAGGAGTGTCTTGAGATCCATATCTGCTGGTAATCTCATTTTGTGGAAAAATAATTTCCTGAAAAAGCATTCTGGTGGTATTCTTTGATTCGGAGCTCTTTTGTTTTACTTTTTATTCATCTTGATTTTATTGTATTTTATTTTTTTCATATATATAAAAACTTACATTTCTTCTTTCTTTTATATTTCTTGGTTTGTTTGTTTGTTTGTTTTACTTCTAGCTCGTACGCCGTTATTATACATTTATACCTATATGAGGGATTATAACCTAAAGATTATGGTAATTCTAATGATGTTTGGAATTTATATAAAAGATTCTCTAAGATCTGGTAAAAATTGATAATTTTCTCTCCTTCTTGTTAACCAAGTCTTTTCATAATCAAAATATTTAAAATTTTCTCCAGTTATAGATGGAGTTGGTGTTTCCTCCTTCATAATACCAGTTATTGATTGTTGTCTACTATTATCCTTCGAAAACCATTGTTTTAATTCATTATTAAAAACCCAACCTCTACTGGAGAGTTCCTTTGCTGCATTCCATTTGGCTAAACTTTCAGGTCCTTGACTATAATAGAAACAAAAGAATAATGTATCATTATCAAATTTTTTCATCATATTACTAGAATTTAATTCATACATTGGTTCTTGTGGGAAATCAACTGACGATGGATGAGTATTAACTGGGTAGTATTGTCTTGGTCTTTCCGCATCAAATGAATCTGGACAGTTCAAAAGTGAAGACTCAAGTAATTGGTTAATTGATTGGAATGGAAGTGGGTTTGAAAGCCTTGACTGCGGAATAGTTAAGAGTCTTGGGATTGTATCAAGGAATGATTTACCCCCAATTCCAGATAATGAATTTGAACCTATTGCTGTTTCAGTGGTAGAAGAAGTAGATTCTTCTACCGAGTTCGCTTGAGCAGCTGGTTGAACTGCTTGTTGTTGTTGTTGTTGTTGTGATTGGTGTTGTTGTGATTGCAATGGTGATTGTGTTACTGGTTGTACTGGTTGTACTGGTTGAGGCTTTGGTGATGCAGCTGGTTTAAGCCCTGGTGGTGGTGCCTTGGCATTTACACTTTTGATAATATTACTATATGATGCTAATGGTGGTGGTGGTGGAGCAGATTGCACTGGTATAATCTTTGCCTTTGGTGTAGCAACAGAAGATGTTGAAGCTGCAACGACCGGTACAACTCTGGTAGTTTCAGCTCTAACAGGCTTGAATTCAGGTACAACAACTTCAGCAGGAGCAACAGCAGGAGCAGATTGAGGGGTTGTGTCTTCTTGATCCTCTTCATCAATATGACTAACTGATAAGCTTCCTTGTACATCATCAACAATATCATCACTCATCTCTAATACATCATAGAACTCGTCATACTCAACATAATCGTCTTCTTGGTTATTTTCGACGTAATACTCTAAATCTTCCTTGATGTCTTCAATCTTTTCAGGATCTAAATTCTCATTCTCTAAGTTTCTCAAGATCTTCTCTAACATTGTCAAATGTTGTATGTTTCTCTCAACTTTATACCTCTGATCATCGATTGAACTTTGAATAGAACCAGCAGCAGAAGATTTGGCCTTCTTTAACTGTGACAGTAATTGGTGGATTTCCGTATCCAAACTTTCATTTTGCTGATTTAATTGATCAATGATTTCAGTAATATAACTGAAAGCCTCCGCTTTCTTAGCGTCCTCGGGCCTATGGAATTTAGACTTGTTTTGACTCTGTAATTCCAAACCTTCGTTAGAAAACTGCTTGATCTTCGAAGATTTTTCTAAATCTTTAAATTGATCCATAGCCCTTTCAATCTTTGTACGATTCTCTTGAAGTAGATTCTTATCCAACTTAATACTACTGTCACTAAGCCAGGTCTTTAATTGATCTCTCAGTCTTTGCAACTTCTTGATTTCCTTCTTCAAATCACTCTCCAACTTTTCCTTTTGAGAACTTATCTCAGTTGTCATTAATTTGTCATGGATATCATCAAAGGCAGTTAACCCTTCGGCAATTTTTTTGTTCGTTTTATCGAACTCTTGTTGAAGTTTTCTCGCACTCATGAAATTATCTTATCATAAACTAAATGAAATAAAAAACAATCAATGTTATGAATCAAATCTATATCTATATCTATTGATCTATCACTTCAACCCTCTTATCCCTTTCTTTATATAATCGTTGGTTCCATAGTTTTTTTCTTCCACCATTGTGAGTAGTGTGAAAACCGGAAGTAATATACATGCAGGAAATTTGCAGCCTATATATATCATAAAGGAGTATGAAATGTAATTGATCTAATCATATGATAAACGATTAATTCTTTGGATAATTCGGGGATATATAGATTAATATCAAAATTAATAAAAGAAACAAACTGTAAAAATATGTTAAGCCGGAGAAATATTGTGTAAAAGAAAGTGAAGTGTGTTTTCTCTTACCAATTTAAGATTGTTCTACTTAATAGAAGATTCCATTGAATTAAGGCATGTCTCTTGAATCTATTCATTGTCAACTGAAGGCATATACAATCAAAGTATTTGATATACCTTCATAGATTTAGTAGGTTGCTGGGAGCTTCGAAATCAAGTGATAAAAAAAAAAAAATTTAGAAAGACTACAGAAGGAATCTACCTTTAAAGGAATTATATTCAACATTTCATTCATTGACTTCATTAACTTCAGATAATTAGAAAGATTATATTATTAATATCCTTCTTACTTTTGGATAACTCTCTTCTTGACAATTATCAACTTACTTCTTAATTTCCTTTTTCAAGAATTCTTCACTAAAATGGGTCAATTGTTTGAAATTGGTTTCAAACCCATCATTTCCTCCATAGTAAGGATCATCAACTATCTTTTGAAATTCAGAATTAGTTCTCCAGTCCCCGAAAAGATTGACTTTGGTTTTCGAATCACGAGGCTTCATGTGTAACAAGTCTTCCTTGTTTGATTGATCCATTGCAATAACATAGTCAAAATCGGAAAAGTCTTTATGTGAGATTTGTTGAGCTGCATGGTTCACAGGTACACCATGCTTCTTACATGTTCTAGATGACCTACTATCTGGTGACTCTCCAATATGCCACCCTGAAGTACCGAATGAATCAATTCTATTAAAATATTTCAGGTATCCGTTTTTTTCAACTGTATGTTTAAAAACTGCTTCCGCCATTGGTGAGCGGCAAATGTTACCAAGGCATACAAATGCCACTGAAATCTTCGTTACTGGTTCTTCAGACATGTTTTTAAAGTTATAGCAACAGAGTATTTCTTCTCTTCATTCAAATGTTAGCAATTGATAAACATTTCCCAACTCTTATTTTGTTTTGTATGCAGGTAAATTTGAAAAGTTAATTAAACCAAACAACGAAAGTTAAGAGAGAAACTACATTACACCCAACGAAAAAGTATATATTATTATATACTTAATTGGTTATATTAAGATTAAAGTACACAAATTTCTATTATATATCATTTGACATTACGAAGTCTTTCCATTCGTCAAACTCAACAGGTTCATACAAAAACTTTTTATTGATCTCAAATTCTTCATCAAAATCCAATTTTGGTTTCTTCTCTTCCATAAATAAATCATCTAAATCATTCAGATCATCTCTTGGGCGCTTCAAGCCTTCTAATTCTCCGTTTGACATGATTTCCAGTAACATTTTTTCCTTTTCTCCAATACTATTACAAGTCTTGATAATATCTAATTCTGTCAATTCTTTAATACTTTCAACTTGATTAAATGTAGATGTAATTGCCTCTGGATTTATTTCACAGCTCCATCCACTAGATCCACCTGCTTGTGGCAGGCCAATTGGTGACAAAGGCGATTTGGTGTTACCAATCTTCCCATTATATAATGATTGAGGAGTTGGTAAGCTCCTGCCACCATTCCCGTTACTGCTGTTGCTACCATTTCTGCTATTTCCTCCAACGCTGGAATCAACCATCTTCTCATTTATATTCAATAAATTGGCCATTGCAGAAAAGAAGAATTTCTCAGGGTTGGTGTTTGATAATTCCTTCCTAACTAACAAACTTGATGAAGTTTCATTGGATTGATCGAACACTTCTTCAAACACCATATCTTGTAACTGTTGTTGCTGTTGTTGCTGTTGTAATTGTTGCTGTTGCTGCTGCTGAGCAATAGCGTAATTATTTTGTTGTTTAGATGAGTTTGAAGAAATTGAAGGGTTCTTATTATGATAATTTGGAGATTCAGCTGGGGTATTCTTATTACTTTGAGATTGTGGAATCATTGGTGTTGAAATACTGTTTGGGGTCTTGATAGCATTAGCTAAAGAGCCTGGAGTAGTAGCATTATTGGCTGATGGTGTTGGGGCTCCACCCTTACTAGATTTTCTTCTTGCAGCAATAGAAGGACCGGAACTACTATTCTTCTTACCATTGACATTATTATTATTAGAAATAGGAGCAGGAGTTCTTGGATTTTGCTTTTGAGGTGAAACCTTGTTACTGTTAATACCTGGTTGTTGTAAGGCAAGATTGGCATTAGAAATCAATGGTGATGTACCTGTTGGCATCATTGGACTACTATGAATCGTACCAACTTGTGGTTGCATCATTGGTGCTTGACCACCCATTTGAGGACCGGCCCAGTTATTCTTATTCATTTGCGGTTGGAGTTGTTGCTGTTGCTGTTGCTGTGTTCTTTGCATAGCAAGTCGTTGTTGTTGTTGTTGCTGTTGAAGGTTAGAAAATTGTTGCAGAGGTGGTTGTGCTTGGGTAGGTGCTAATGGAGGATTTGTTGGAGAAATTTGCAGTTGGGATTGTTGCAATTGTTGCTGTCTTCTAGTATTTATTTGATCTTTGACGTATTCAAAATATTTTTGATATTGTGAACGAAGTTTCTCGAGTAAATCTGGAGTTGCAAGGAAGACACCTCTTTGAAGATTGTCCATTATATTTTTAGTCATGTACTTCATTTGAATTAATTTTTTGGTACCATCAACATTTCTGGTAGTTATAAAAAAATATGTTATAATACTATCAACATTTGAATATTGTTGCGTTATTCTCATCATAGCTTCATTAACAAGAACTTTTTCGTTTGGTGAAAGAATAGTAGTAACATTTCGAAGTGCCACATGATTTCTCGAAACTTCCTCAAAAAGTTGTCTTAATCTAAGTCTATCTTCAGTTACTGGAGCTGGATTTGCCCCGGCTGAAATATTTCCTCCAATGTTTCCAACTTGGGAAATTGGTGGTGGGGCTTGTGCTTGTGCCTGTGTTTGTGGAGGTTGTTGTTGTTGCTGTTGCTGTGGTGGTTGTGGATGTTGTGGTTGTTGTTGGTTTAACCCATTAAATGGTACAACCGGTGAGGTATTGTTATTAATTTGATTTACACCTTGATTTAACACTGTATTGCTGTTCTGTTGTAGTTGAGGTTGTTGTTGCATTTGCATTTGGTTTAACATCGGAGATTGCATTGGCAAAGCTTGAGGTACCTGTTGTTGAGGTACCGTTCCAACTGCTTGTCTTTGTTGGGCTTGCATTCTTCTTTGTGCTGCGGCAGTTGCATTGGCATTCACATTATTCACATTATTCACATTATTCACAACAGCTGGTGGGACATTGTTATTAGCAGTAACATTTGAATTATTAGTGGTTGGGTTGCCCCTAGCTTGTTGTAATTGTTTCCAAGCTAGCTGCTTTTGATGAGTAATAAACTTTTTAATAAAACTTTCCTTTTGTCTAGCTTCTAAGTTAGCGGGAATCTGACCACTCGCTTGAAGTTTTGAAAGAACATTTAGGGCATCGGCACTATGTCTCATTATATCTTGCTGAGTGATTTGGAAATTTGGAGCATCCCCAGATATAGATTGATTTTGAGGTTGTTGTTGCAGTTGCTGTTGTTGCTGACCTCTCATTTGAGTTTGAGTGGGTATTTGTTGCTGTTGAACTGGAACTTGTTGTGGTACTGGTTGTGGCACTTGCTGTGATACTGGTTGTGGTTGGGTTTGCTGAGAGAATTGTTGACCATTTCTTTGTTGAAGTTGTCTCTGAATCTGCTGTCTCTGTTGAGCAGTTAAATTAGGATTATTTAACATTGCTTGGGTATTTGTTTGATTCATAACTGGTTGTTGTATGTTCGTCTGTTGTGGTGGTTGTTGAACTCCTTGTCCTTGTTGTTGACCACCTTGTCCTTGTTGCTGTTGTTGACGTAAAACTATTTGCATATGACTATTATGGATCTCTTTAATCAACGGCATTACTGTTTGTGGAATTATACCCTTTTGTATACATTCAATAACTTGATTTAATGTATTTATATTTGGTGGGAGATTTGGAATTCTAGAAAGTAAAGCTTGAGGGATGGGGAAATTTCTAATTTGTTGTCCAATCCTTTGAAGTTGTTGCTGACCAAGTTGACCAGGACGAGAATTGCCTCCTTGAAATTGCAGACCTTGAACTTGTCCCCCTTGGCCCGGTCCCTGTCCCTGTCCTTGTCCTTGTCCTTGTTGAGTTTGGACTTGTTGACCTTGTTGGCTTTGTTGGGGTTGAGGTTGCGCTTGTTGACGAGCCTGGATTTGAGCAGCTGATTGCTGTCTAGCCTGGGCTTGTTGTTGTAAAAAATTCATATTCTGAGCATTCATATTAGACTGTGGAACTTGTCCTTGCTGTTGTTGTTGATGAAGTTGTTGTTGTTGTTGTTGTTGTTGTTGTTGTTGTTGTTGTTGTTGTTGTTGTTGTTGTTGTTGTTGTTGTTGTTGTTGTTGTTGCTGTTGTTGCTGTGGCTGTTGTTGCTGTTGTTGCTGTTGCAGTTGTGGACGTATATTTGTACCATTTCTTCCGTTGGCTGCTGAAGTCCTGAATTGAGTTAACTTTTGCTTGATATTCATAAGATAATCATCCCGGGATTGCGCCTTCTGAAATGTATACCTCTCAAAATCTTGCGCCATCTGAGCAGCTCTTTGAGCATCATAATTCGTTGGTTGACATTCTCTCAATGTATTGGTAAGAATTTGAACAATTTTTTGCCTATCAGTGATCGCATACAGGGCATGCCATGTATTCATGTTGGCAGATTGTTGTTGCTGAAAGTTCATTTGTCCCTCCGGTAAATAACAACAGAATCGATCCGAGAAATTGAACCAACCAGCAGTAATTAAAACAAACCGAGAAGATCTGACGAAGAAGAAGAAGAAGAAGTTGATAAAAGGAGGAGCTAAGTTTCGGAATCAGCCAAAAAAAAATTGAGGGAAAGCAGACAAAAAAAAAAAACAGCCGTGGTGAAATAGCCAAAAAAAAAAAAAAAATTAAAATCAGAAAAAAAGCCAAATTCTACCATAAAAAAAAAGGTTTCAAAAAAGAAAAAAAATTGATAGCAAAAATGCCCCACTCTGGTTGATACGACGGTATTGATAAGTTGTGCCGTGTGTCCGTGGTCCGTAGAGGTGGAAGTGGAAGTGAACGTTTAGGAAGGTATCCCCTTCCCTCCCTCTCTCTCTCTCCCATTCCCTGTCCGAGATGCATCCCCTCTCACTACACCTATCCTTACACTAATTTCTCCTTCCTCCTAAACGTCTTTTGTGGTGATTTTTCACGTCAAATTCCTCCTCGGGATACTCATATGGTGGATTGCCAGTTATCATTCATATATTTTTTGTTACCCATATATGAATTCTCGATTATTTTTTACTACTTGGTAGGATTTACTAGAAAAAGAGAAGGCTATTAGCCCCTTTGAGTTGTTTTATCTGCTTTGATTTTGTTTTCCTTCGGTTTTTGGTTTGGTTTGTTTATGTTTTGGGTCTGAGTACAACATGTCTTGATATTGGTTGTGGTTAATAGCTCGAAATGAATTTGTTTTAAAATCTCATAATAAAGATAAAATAGTGAAAAATATTCAAGCAACTCGTGAAAATATTCGTACTTACAAAACAAATCGTGAAAACACTCGAGATAATCTGCTCAAATTGCTCAATTATCCCCAATAATGCTGTACATCTTTCAAGTCACCTTCTTCAAGGGCTCTTCTCAAGAACCAGTTTCTCTTGATGCTTCGTGACACGCCCTCGAATATTCCTCGTCCAGATCTCACCACACTCCTTAGGAAACCCATCATCCGTAAACTAATCCTCGCGACAAATAGATACATATTGTGGCTCATGCCGGATCTCCCTGTCCCTGATAGCAAGATCCTCACACACGGCACAACCCCCTATATTCCCTCTCAAGTAAAGAAAATCGTCGCTCTTCCAACTCGATATACTTTCCACCTTCTTGTACCAAAAATACTTGAGCTTCCTCGCCTCTTCCAGCTTCTTTCCCTTCTCCTGACTGGTTCCATAGTTTGTCAATTTGTTTAATTTTTCAGCCGCACGTTTTACGGGTGCATGTCAATGTCAAGTATTTCCTTATTTGACTAATGACTACCAACTGAAATTAGCAATACAATAGAAAGCGCGTTATATCTATGGGCGAAAGAACGTCAAACATATAAATACATAGGTAAGTTTGTTACTGTGTCAATTGGTATGAATCCGTGTATATCTTATTAAAGGTCTGACTATGCATGAACTTGCTGCAAATCCTGTTAAAACTCGCTTGTAAGCGAAAAGAATTTTTCGCGATTAAATTTTGCAGCAATTAGATTGTTAGCCCACCAGGACCGAATCAAATTACGGTCAGAGAATACTATGAAAGGGAGAAAGTCAAGAAACCATAGATCATCTCTCTAAAGTTCCTGTGTGGCTCTTGAGTGTCTGTAATGCTCTTTTGATACCTTTTTTTTCTTGAATACTGCAAACAATAAATCTTCTACTTACCGCTCCTTTAGGCAACTTGCATGGAGAGTCAAGCTTAATTTCTCTTCAGGAAATTATGTTCCTATTCACAACAGAGCTGGAAGCAATATCTAATGTAGACATGTTCAATCCTTTTGTAAAAGTCAATCTAGTGCAATATTTTGCTATCTCTTAGAATTCTGTTTCTGTTTCACTTCCAGAAAAATACGGTCGAGTACGAGCAAGAAACGTAAATGTAGAGACCTACAATTACACTACATCCAGCTCAATAATTATAGACTTTCAATTTCTATATTATAATTTCTTCTTGTCTTTCTATTCTTTTTATTTAATCTCTATATATACATCTAATTTTTCTATTTCTACATAGTGGTATAGACTCTCTTCTTTGCCTTCAGATCTTCATACTCCTTTTGCTCTTCTTCATCAATAAATGCAGATTCATGGGTTAACTTCCATTGTTGCTTAATAAATCTAAGACCATGAATATTGAAACCTAATTGAGTACTAGTACTTTCCAACTGATCTCTAAGCTGTTGTTTCACTAACACTAATTGATTCTTAATATCAGCATCCTTCTGGTTGATCAATTCGTTAGCATTGGATCTAACAATGAAATATAAAACTTTACAAATCATTGATAAATTAGTAACATTGTTAGTAATGTTAGACTTATTGGTCCAAATTTCAATAAATTTGAATAACTTCAATGAATATGAGAATGGGAATACTAATAATGCGTCCTCCAATTGTGAAGGTTTAATTTTACTTAATACACTCAAGACATATTCTTGTCCATCCATATTGAATGCCATTAATATAGTATGCTTATTTGGTTTTACTGGCTGAACAGTAGTTAATTTTGCCTTGTATTGTTTGAGATGCTTTTCAAAATCTTCAGATTCTAATACATCAATAATACCAATATCAATGGCTTCCATTAATCTTTCACCAGCCTTTAACGTTTCACTGGTTTGTTTAGAAACATTGGTAACTTCGTTGTTGTCTTCTCCTTCTCCATCTTCATCATCGCTATCGCCATTTTTCTTGACTTCTTGTTCTCCTTCTAATGAATCCAATAATGTATTTTCATATTGTTCATCCATTTCCTTTTCTCTTTCTTCTTCTAAGAAAACTTGATCGTCAGTTTCTTCCCATAACCTTATAGAATGATCATGCGAAGTACTTACCATAAATCTACCATCTCTGCTAACACATAAACACCAGACTTCCAGCTTATGCGCTGGTAACTTTTGAATACATTCAAACTTATCACCATCCCAATATTTAATTAATCCATCTTTACCACTTGAAAAGAAGTTATGAGTTTCTGGAATGAACTTAACATTCATAATTGAATCTTGATGAGCGAAAATAGATTTATGACAATCACCAAAATCAAGACCCCAAATTTTAATGTTCTTATCGGCTGAAGAGGTAATGATAAGTTTATTATCATCAGATATATCAATTGACAAGACTGGTAATTTATGTCCATATAATGTCAAAAATAACTTTAATGAATCCAAAAAGATAACTTGAACGTTATTATTTAATAATGAGATTGCCAAATACTTGTTATCGGATGATAATTTAACACAAAGAATTTCTTCATCAAGCTCTAAAGATTGGGTAGGGATTAACTTTAATTTAGAAATAATGGTAGAAGCAGTACCTGGTACCAATTCTTGTTCAACTTGGAAATTCCAGAATTTAACGCATTTATCGTTACCCCCTGTAACAAGAGTCTTACCGTCAGAAGTTAAATCTAATGACCAAACGGCACATTCATCATCGTCGCTACCATGAGCTCTATTTACCTTATCAACAAGTGATGAAGTAGATAAATCATATAATTCTAAATCACCATTCTTGAAACCAACAACTACTAAAGTACCCCCTGGTAAGAATTTACAACATAATGCGTATCCACCTTCAGTTGAAAGAGTACGTAAAACATTTGTTGTTTTGATATTCCAAATTTTCAATTCTCCATTAGAAGCAGTTGCAAGTAACTTATTATCTGACGATAAATCCATCGCTCTGATATCTGTTCTATGACCAAGTAAATCAATAGAATGTTTCTTGATTGATGTTAAATCTGTTGGACTTAATTTTTTTATTTCCGATATATCTGCGGTGGCAGGTATTGGGATATTGTGGTATTCAATAGAGTTGGTATTTAAGGAAACAATTATATCGAATTTTGAGCCCTTTTTCTTACTGTTTCTATTGCTGGTGTTGTTATTACCTCCAACCCATGTACATGCTCTGATCTTGGCAGTTGTTCTTAAAACTGTTAATGGTGTGATCATCATACTTACTTCACTTTCTTTGATAGATTCTAAAATTTCATCATCGTCGTAACCCTTTTCTCTTAATCTCTTGGTTCTCTTCAGTATACCTTTCTTTATTTCATCCTCAGATCTGATTCTGAAAAGTTCAATAGTTCTATCAGCATTTTGTAAATAAAAGCATTCCATCACGTTTGATGATCCAAGATTGAACAGAATTTCGTTACAACGAGCTTTACTTTGCTTTTCAAAAACACCTCTTTCTTGAATTTTTTCAGTATCTGGTCTGGATAAATCAATATTCCATACCTTTACTTGATCTTTATTCCCACTGGTTATGCACAAATTATTATGAATACCCATAGACCAACATTCTTGAGAGTGTGCCACATGTGTTTCGATACATTGTTGGGTTTTCAATTCCCAGATCTTAATAAGACCATCCTTAGATACGGTTAATAAGTAGTCTTCCAAGTCATCGATGCTTTTAGATTCAGGATCTTCAGAAAGGAATGACATACCTGTGATTTGAGATTTATGACCCTTTAATTTAAATAAACCTTCTTCCCCAATAAGATCCCAAAGAATAACTGATGAGTCAGAGGAACCAGAACATAATCTAGTACCACTCTTGTCAAACTTTAAAATACTAATTGAAGATTTGTGACCTTGGAAATTTATAATTACAGATTTTGAAGTTAAATCCCAGATCTTAATTGAACCATCAACATAACCAACAGCCAAAATATTGGTTTCTTGATGATGGCTCATGTATGATATTGAAGGTGGTGCTTGAGATGTCAGAGCATTAGATGCACCAGGAGTGATTCCATCTGATAATCTTGAAATTATTTCACCTGATTTAATATCCCATATTAAAATTTCTTCTAAACCAGAAGTAATGGCCTTACCAGAAGATGAATCTGAAGGTAACCAAATAATATTCGATTGAGAGGAAATTACACCAAAGCATTTTTCCTGCTCAAAACGTTGGTATGATTTAACCATGATTTAAATTAATATCTTAATGTGTATTAAGGTCTCTGCTATTAACTAATTAACAAGATGTTTTTCAGTTCGAGATGAGAAGAGATGAGGATGCTTTTTTTTTTCTAGATGGTAAAATCTTAAGTCACGTGAATCTGCAACTAAGACGTATGTATTTGCAGCCAACCAGACATAAAAACTTTGCACTAGAGAAAATGATAACAGAGAATAAAGCTATAGAGAGAGACATCTATTAGAGAAGCTGGAACAAAAATATAACTAATTTTTAAAAAGTTTTGATGATAAAAGTTAGGAGATTCTGGAATTTTTCAAAAGAGATGAATGCAACAAGCAAATATTGTATTACTGCTTCTCTGGGAATCTAAATGCAATAACTTCTATTCAAGTTATTTTTCTTCTTCTTCTTCTTTTTCTTCTTTGTAAGGGCTCGTTTCTTTTAAAATCAAAACATGTTCATTAATAGTTACACAGATATAATTATAAATATATTCAAAGTCTAGATAATTTTCGTAATTGGTAAATTTTACTTGCAAAATAATGTCCTGAAATTATTTCAAAAACAAAATCAAAGAACGAATCAATATTGTTTTAAACATATGCTCTTAAAGTTGTGAATTATTCATTTATATCAGTTACTCTCTATTTGCATACAGTTTTGACTTTATTCCAGTGCTTAATTGACTGTAGCTCTTTCGTGCCCATTGTAGCCCATTGAAACTGTTCAAAATACCATAATCACGTGATATGTATTTTTGGGATCATCTTAACCATATTAAATTACCTCTACAAGGATTATTACCTAGGCTCTATTAAAAATTCAAATCTAAATAAATTATCTAGTCATCTTCTTCTTCATCTTCTTCACTCTCACTCCCCGTCTCTTCTTCACTATCAGTCTCATCTTCACTACAAGTTTCTTCATCATGATCATCACAACTTTCGCAACCTTCGTGGTCATGATCTTCACCACCAGCTTCTGCTTGAATTTCTTCAACAACGACATCATATCCATCATCTTCTAAATATTTCTTAAATGATTCAATCTTATCGCCTGGAACACAAGAGAAAATCATAGAATTTTCATTTGAGAATAATGGCTTGAAGTATTTCTTAAGTGCATAAACTAAATCCTCTTCAGTCAATTCATTTAATTGTTTTAAGGATTTAGTAGGGTAATTTGGACCAGTTTTTCTTAAGATATTTTGAAGAATCTTACTGTTAGCAGCTTGCTGATGATTTGCTTCTCTTTGTGCGTATTCAAGAACTATTTGAGCAATTGCATTATCAATACCAATCTTGTCAAATTTCTTCTTTCCGGTACAGAAATCATCAACAATTTCCTTTGCAATTGTTAAAACTTGTTGCGGATCTGAACCTCTATAAATTCTAAATGATAATAAACCAGTTTCTAAATCACGACTGGTCCAACACAGGTAAGCAACACCTTCACCTCTAATACCTTTCCAAAAAGGACCTTCAGTAGCACTTAAAAATGCAGAAACCAACTCAATTTTCTTAACATCTTCATGTAATGGATCGGTAGAAATCTTTGTACTGACATTTAAATGAGTGGAATCACACGCAGAAGTCGTGGCAAGATGAGCATATTTCGAACATTTGGTACCCACTTCCGACAAATACTCATAAGAGTGAGGTAAACTTGAAATTAAATTACTATCATTTTCTTTGGAAGTAGTTGGCTTTCCATTTGCAGCAGTCTTGATAAATCCTTCCCAAACGGAAATTGGATTTTCTAATCCTTCACAGTTTCCAACAAAAAAAAGTTTAATTTTATCAAGTTGGAAAACTTGACTTCTTAAGCTTTCAAGTTCATCTTGGATTGATTTATATTCACCATTTTCGATTTTTTCTAAGCAATCCTTCAAGAATGTTTCGGTATATAAGAAATCTTGTGCCTTCTTTATGGATTTTTCAGTGAAAAGGGTTCTATTGGTGGCACTTTCTAAAATTTCTTCTTCATTTCTTTTCTTACTTGGAATTGAACTAACAAGTTTTTCTAATAAGACCTTAACTCTCTTTTCATCAAAAATTGAATGGAACATACATTTTGTCAACCAATCAATAGCCTTCTTATACTTCACAGTTTGGAAACTTAATTTTATCCTTAAGATTTCTGAAAATGTGTTGAATTCACTAGTTGCATAACACAGTAAGAAGTCTTCATTTAATTTCTTGATTACTTCTTCATATGGCATGATAGACCCATCATTTTCCTTTATTGGCAATGAAAAGATTTCTCTCAAAATTGGCATGTATCTTAAAAGTTCGGGATCAATGTTAGAAGTTGGCATGACAATATCTAAATCTGTAAATTGAGACTTATAGTTTTCAAAATGGAAAAATAATGGAGATTTTGAAGCACCATCATCTTCAAGTTTTGTAACAAAGATGTCATTTTGTTCTGATTTATCATATTCTTTTTCATCATTAGTACCTGCTTTGTAACTTTCGGTGTTAATAAACTTAATCTTTGATGGGTCTGGTTTTCCAAATTGGGTTAAAATTTTATCTGGAATTGGCTTGTCATTAACTTCCTTTGCGTGATCCAACTCTTCACCTAATTTGACTAAACCTTCCTTACCGTATTTAGTCTTGATACCCTTCGCAATTGATTTTTTCTCCTTTTTAAAAGTATCGTGTAATTTAGCCGATGGTTTGTTTAATATTGATATAGACTTATTATCGATGAACCATGTCTTGATGATATCAGCCCACTTGATTGCATCCCAGCTCATTAACTCATCGTAACTACTTAAATCCTTTGAAAATTTAGATAAAAGTTGGGTATCCTTCACATCACCATAAACAAAGTCTTCTGTGGCGTGTTTCTTAAAAAGGGCAGGTGATAATTCAGTGTAACCAATAATTCTGAGCTTTTGTTGCTCAATAAGTTGACGGAAGTATTCAACGTCAACTTGGTCAGGAGTACTTACACTTTTAATCAACTCTTTTAACTTTTCTTCAACTTCGTGTAGTTTTTCAGTAGGGACCCCATTGAAAGTGAAATTAAGAATTACATTTAAGTATTCATCCATTGAAAATTCAATATCTGAAACCAATGGAGTCTCAACTTCAACAAGGTTTTTATCAAAGAGTGAAATTTCACTATCTGTGAAGTAACCTGCAACAATATCCATAGCAAGCTTTAATACTGGATCGTCAAACTTTGGACCTATCCATGACATATAAAGTTCACCTGTGGATTCATCTTCTTCAGGGAATTCGACTTCCTTAATAATATTTTCCTTTAATGGGACAATTGGAGTAGGATTAACCGAATCTACAAACGGTCTCTTATGATGAGAAAGGCCCAATTCTGGCAACTCAGAATCGAATTCCTCCATAACGTCTAATAATTCCTTTTCATCAACGGTACCAGTAATAATCACTGATAAGTTATCAGGTCTGTACATCGCTTTGTGGTAGTCAATAATTCTTTGATTTTTCAAAGTACGAAGCTCATTGGTTAATCCACCACTCTCAGATGAATAACCACTTTCAGCAGGGAATAAGGTTCTTTGAGAAGCTAACATACCAACAAACCATGATTGACTTTCAATACCTTGCATTTCCAGAAAGACAACCCCTCTTTCTTTACCTTCACCAGAAATATGATACACTTCGGTGAGACAAGCTTCGTCAGTTAATGTTGGATTCATTAAATGGTCTAAGTAAATTGGCAATAAAGTCTTAAATCCCTCCCAACCTGCAGTCGATAAAGTGTAAACAGTTTTATCAACATATGTCGAAGCGTTGGTTTCCAGAAAGAATCTATTACCAAGAGTATCTAATAAACCCTTATAAGGATACTTATGACTCCCCATAAATACTAAATGTTCTAAAGTATGTGGTAACCCAGAATCATCTGTGCATTCAGTGGCTACGGCAAAGTAACCTTTAACTAATGGAGAAGGCTGGTTAATGTAACAAATTTGAAGACCAGTACGTGAAGATCTCCATTTTGTGATATGTGTAGGAGAATAATCAACTCCAAACGAAGTTTGCTCAACGAAAGTCATAACACTCTTGTATTTAATGGAGGATGTTGTGGAACTAGCTGTTGATTTGAGTAGTAGATGAAATTTGAAATTTACGTTTTAATGATATTCGATTTTTATGTTTATATGCAGATGCGATGGGGAAAAGGAAGGTCAACCAGCTACATAGAGATAAGAGTGAAGGCTCGATTGGATATGCGCTATTCATACCTAGATTGATTATTAATATGTAAATTAAGGAATGCTCTTAGTAGGTTTTTACTTAATATTTGCTATTAATCAATTCGAAAAAGGTAAAAAAAAACCGCTCTTTCTCGGTGTATAACTTCCCTCTTTGCTACCAATTTTGCACCCAATCTGGTGAGATAAATCGAAAGAGAGAGAGAGAGAGAGATAGAGAGAGAAAAAAGGTTTATATAATAGTTCAATTTCATATGCATTGTCTTGTTTTGTATAAGTATAAAGTAACTTTTTCCTAATTTAGAGGTTAAAATGTAAATAAAAGCATAAATGTAACCAATCCTCCCAATAATCTCGAAGAAAGATCGTTTTGAACAGCTCCATTCTTCTTTTTAGATGATGAAGCAGAAGAAGATGCACCAGACGAAGATCCGGAACTGGATGATGAAGTGGCAGTTGGTGCAATGGATGCAGTTTGAGGAGCAGCTTCTTCCTTTCCTCCAGTCCAACAATATCTTTCAAAACATTGCTGACATTCTTCGGACTGTTGTTCACCCAATCTTTCTTGACTTCTTCTAATCATTGCGCATCCAACACATTTGGCCCACTCAGAATCATCAGTTAAATTTCCTCTGCTTGAAACTTCAAACCCATTTTGAATTATGCTCTTCATGGTAGAATCATTGTAAGACATCTTGAAAGTTGAAGTGTTCGAGTTAAATGAGTACTTTTGGTTCCACATTTGAATAACCAATGGAATATCAGTAACGTTAATGTTTGGATTACCATGGAAATCTACTAACGCAGACATGTCTGATGCATTACAACCGAAAAATGTTGGCTTTCCGGTGAGTGTCGCCATGGTATCAACATCAGGAACATAAGGGAACGGAGTTCCTTTACCCTGAGAGGAAAATTGACGTTGATATGTATCAATGATAGATGTTCCATTTGGCCAATTGAAATCAGTATCAGCAGAGTTATCAAATGCAATAATTAAATCGACATCTCTTGCTTGTTGAATCAATGGATAGAATGGAACATTTTGACCATCTTCACCACCATCACATAAGTATAATGTATCATTTTTAGCGATGGATGTAAAAGATCCGAAGCTAGAGTCTTCAAATGGGTTAGGGTAATAACTGGCAATATCAACTTCTGCATAACTTAATTTATTTAAAATTTTTGTGAAAATAGAATTCAATGAACTAGGTAATCCAGAAGATCCTAAATTCAAGACAATGGCGTTAAATAATGAAGATGAGGTACCTAATATATAACCAGCGTTATCAAAATTCTTGTAACATTGTTGAGACGAATTAGTACCATTATCAACAAAGGAACCCAAGAATTCAGTATCCGTAAAGGATTTTAATGATGGATCCCATGAACCCAATTCAAATGGATTGATTTCAAAAACCGTGGAGTTGGAATTCAAAATAAATGAGTCTGGAGTTCTACCATTGGCAACAACAATTGGGAAAGGCATGTCAAAGTTTTGGAAATTCGATAAATTTCTAATTGAAGAGAATGTAATATTTTCACCCTTTGCAGTTGAATTGGTGAAGAATTGGTCACTCAATGCTCTACCCCATACATCAGTAATTGTTACATCAAATCCAGCATCACTCTTGGAGTTAACTGCATCATAAATATCATCGTAGTAACTAACGGTATCGAAAACATCAAACCCACCTGGGTTGAAAATCAGATTATTTAAGTCCCAGATTCCAGCATCTCCGCTGATGATATCCTTAACTGAGATAAAGTCATTCAAGATGATGGAACCAACGAGCCAGTTACCACCGGAGAGCCCAACCAAATAAGTTGAAGATTGCAAGATTCCTCCCAAAGCGGTATCATTTGCTTCTTCAAATCTTGAATCCAATCCTAATAATTGACCAGCACCATTAAGCATGGCTCTATAACCACCACCACTGAATGCTAAACCAATTGTTATATTTTTTTTATTATTTTCAACAAACAGCTTTGCATCAAAATTTGTTAAGTTTGCCTTATGGGTTAAGAAATCGATAATGTTTTCATTGGTAATGGCTTGTCTGCTAGCAATGTAAGATTTCTCATCGTCTGAGATACTTTCAGCGACACGAATAATATCACCAGATGGACACTGGGTAGGGATTGGTGCGTAAGGGTTAGCAGAAGATCCACCAATTCCAAAAAAGCTAGCAATTCCACCACTACCGGAAGTTGAAGATGATGATGAAGATGAAGATGAAGGTGCTGACGAAGTTGAAGGAGGGGCAGTAGTAGTTGCAGAAGATGCCGAATCAGTAGCTTTTGATTCAGAACTACTGGTACTGGTGCTTCCACCAATTCCGAAAAAACTACCAATACCGTCAAAAAATCCACCCCCGGTAGTAGTTGTACTACTAGATGAGTCTGCTGCTGCAGTAAATGCAAAAAGTAATGCAAACCAAAGATACGCCAAGTTTATTAATTGCATCTTATAACTTTGGCAACGAAGAATCTATAGGTTGGCTTAATTAATGTGACAGGGGGCTTTTTAAATAGATAGAAGTATGGCAAAAATAAGGAACTCGTGCTGAAAAAAAAAAATCAATGATTTTGCAATAAGCGCTTAGTTAATCCCGAGACTGACCTACTCACTAAAGTACTATGAAGGAAAAAAACAGCGTTGGAAGATAATCAAATAGCGATTTAATTGTTATAAATAAATATAAAAAAAAAAATAATAGAGAGTTTGCTATTGCCTAATTGGGCGAATTTTTTCACCGATGGATTCGGTGCATATGTAAAATGATAGCGCTCATGTGTTCAGAGAACAATATCACAAGCTAGTACGAGCTGGTCTGTCTCTATACCAAAGTGCCAATACCCTGGGAAATACCGCAGCAGCAATACTGAATTTTAGAACTTGGACGGTTACCTTGTTGAAAGTAATTATTTCAGGTTGGTTCCGCAGTGGGGAGGTCGGGTCGGGTCATTGCATCAATGGGTCAGGCCGGAGCTTTCAAAGAAGCGCGCACGCACGCGCCGCCTACATCTAAGCCCGGCTTAGCATACACAATATCTCTCTTCACCCGAGTTATTATTATTACTTCTTTTTATTATAAGTACTCGCTTCCCTTATATAGGCACATTGTAGTATAAATTCTACTTAACAAAAGAAAAAAATAACCATTTTGCTTGCCAAGTTATGAATTGATTAATGTCCAGGTTCTTTTCTTGTCTTTTCTTTCTTTTTTTTATTACTTTTACCTAATTCGGTTGCAAAATTTCAGTGAATCTGCAAAAAAAAAAGCAAGTTAACAAATTTGAACGACTATCTCGATGTATCGACAACATATCTCCCTAAAATTTGACCAGCTTCCATTAAGTCGTACACTTTTGGAAGCTCAGATAATCCAATTATCTCAATTGGGCATTTAATTAATCCTCTCTCAAAGAAGGAAATGGCTTCTGCTGAATCAGCTCTATTACCAACGTAAGATCCTCTAATGTTGATCGACTTAACGACGGCCTCAAACACAGGGGTATTTAAATGTGCTCCGGCAGGCATACCAACTAATACCACTGTACCGTTGGCTCTGGTGTATTCGATAGACTGGGTCATTGCCGCTTCAGAAACAGAAACATTTATAGTTGCATGAACCCCTCCGTTTGTTAATTCATTAATTTCCTTAACAAGATCTTTGGTCTTTGTGAAATCAACAAAGACTTCTGCACCCAAACTCTTAACGAATTCACCCTTTTCATCACCACCATCAATAGCAACGACCCTATAACCCATGGCCTTTGCATATTGAATTGCCAAGGATCCTAAACCACCACCAGCACCAGAAATACAAACCCAATCACCAGCTTGAATTTGAGCAGTTTTCAATGCCTTATAAACAGTTATACCAGCACATAAAATAGGAGCAACTTTGGCCAAATCCGTCCCTGGAGCAATTCTTGCTGCTTGAATCAGATCAGCGGTAGCATACTGTTGGAAAGTACCATCACGAGTGTAACCAGATAACTCGGCATCTGCACAATTCGGTTCATTCATGTGTTGACATGGCTCGCACGATAAACATGAGCTATTTAACCACTTGATTCCAGCAAGGTCACCGAGTTTCCAACCTTTGACATTTTCACCCATACCAACAACAACACCTGCACCTTCGTGGCCACCAACCAAAGGTAATTTAGTAGCAAGAGGCCAATCTCCCTTCCAAGCATGCAAGTCAGTGTGACATACACCGGAATACTTGACATTAATTAAAAGCTCATTAGATCTTGGAGATGGAACTGGAATGTTCATATACTTTAATGGACCACCATGAGACTCAAAGACTATAGCCTTTTGAATCTTTGGTATCGAGAATCTTGGAATTGAAAAACGCATATCCTATAGCAAAAACCTTAAATTGAAGAAACCTAAAATTTTGGCGAAACAATCTTTGTTTTTATATAGCTTTATGAATTCTCATTTATTTCACTTTATCAACTATGACCCATCGTTGTTAGATGCAGTTGTGAGTGACTCGGTGATTAGAGCCCGCCCATTGCCAATGATTATTATTTTATTTCATTTTATTTTATTTTTTTTACTCGGCCTACCATCTACGGTATTTAGTAGCCGTTGCGAGCCGTGTATATTCAAAGGGTGGGAACCACCTCAGATATCTTCGTACCCGACAAACAAACTATTCAATACAAGCGAATATTACATTTCAAATTTAAGAAACTTCTCTTCTTCTCGTTATATTTTGACATACGCACTTTAATCTCCTTATCTCGCTAGAGTGGTTCAGCCTTGAGGTTCCGTGTTCACGCATACTAAATTGGTGTATCAGAGATCACCTGATTGGCTGTGATTCATATACGAGATACGCAAATAAAAATTTCGGGATTAAGTGCATTTTCATATATACTGTATGTCTATCTTCATATTTAACGAAACTAACATTGTGATGTTACCTAGTATTTTCCTATTTGGTAGTATTTCTAAAATTTTAAGCCATTTCTTCATTGCAGTCACCTGGGGGAGGGAAGAGAATTTCTGTACAAATTGAGCTTTTAATTATTTATACATTTACAATACATGTTCAAGCAACTACCAATCACTTAAAGATTAACCTTTATTCAAGTATACCGCTCCGCTAGGGACCCTGCCCGGGGAAGTCGACTACACCGAGCTTTGTTCTCCTTCGGAGGATCCACTCAACTAGCACAATGGGTAGACGGGCGACCTAAGGGAAGAGAGCTCAAATCAATTGTCCTCGCTGGATAGGAGCAAGCGCAGCGTCTTGCAAAATCACTGAATTTTTCCACTATTTTTGGGCATCGTTCCGCTAGGACTAATACCATGGAATTCTGATTCAAGTTGACTTTAATCCCATCAAGAGAAATAATGTGACTACTACAACCGACTTTAACCTCTGACGTTTGTAGTTGAATCAACTACTAGGTTTCCGCATTGTTACAGAATTTCTAAAAGCAAACTGCAGTGAATAACGTAATCATTGAAGCATGCTAAAATTTGCAACATAAATTATTGAATGCTGAGAGCATATTGCCAAACAATGTAGACGGATAAAAGTTAGTGGATTTAACAGCCACACAATAAGAATCATTGTATAATCTCTGAAACAATAAAAAATCAATCATCATGAGCCTGAGCAACATAAACAGCAATCCCTATAACCAAAATAACGTAAAAATCGATCTGCAACATTTTGAGAATGCAAACCAATTTGAATTAGGTATCCCACCATCATACAACGAGCGTCAAACCAGTGAAGGTACATCCCGTTTCGAGCAAGTTAGTTGTGATTTAATAAAGGGGATTTTCATCTCCACAGTATCTTGTCTCTTTGTTATATGTACAGGATTAACATGCGGGTTGATAATTATTGACTTAATCCACGCATGGAAGTGACATACGAAATTATAATTATAGATATATAAACATTATTAAGGGCATTTGAATATTGGCACTGCTATATGGTTTTAATTGAAAATAAATTGTCAAAGATATGAAGGAGAATTTGGTTTGAGAGGATGGAGGATGGAGGATGTCGATTCGATATCTCGGGTCCAAACTGTCTTATTCTCCACTTATTCTTGTTTTGCATACCTTTTCAAAGTTGAACTTGTAGATGTGATTAAATAATTCATGTATTTTATTCTGCCCCATATTGGATTGTAGCTGTATAAAGGCTACAGCAATTATAGCAGGCAAATGTATAATATTATGTTTCCTAGTGTCGGAATAACAATTTATAGAACCCGATATAATCCGGTTTTTGAACGTGGAAGACAAGCAGTGTAAGGAGAGGTTCTTCTTACTGTAATTTCTAATACAACCAGCTTTAACCATGAAGGCAGTTGAATAAACTAGATTAATTTGAACTATAATCATAACAAAAGAAAGGATTCGGCTTTCGTGAAGTAGATTGCCAATGTTAGATGTTAATAATGGATGTATGATGTATTCTACTTGAATTAATAACCTTAATTATGCATTTAAATATTTACATTAGATAACTGGAATAAAATACCAATAACAAATTGAGTTGATGCCATTTAGTAATAACCTCTTGGTTCCCATTTATCATCTTGAATGAATCCAATTAAAGTTCTTGAACCAGTTTGTAAAAGCGGATGTCCACTTACACCAACAATGAATTTTTCCAACCCTTGTCTACGTTTTTCAATGTTGACGTCGTTGAATTTGTTTGAATTTAGTAAGATTTTCCCAGGAAGTGGAGGTATTATTACTCTAGTAGTTTCTTGTTCCAATATTCTTCTGAATTTTTCAAAATCTGAATACCTTCTACGGACCTTGCTATTTCTCTTTTTGAAGGCAGGTATATTTGTCTAAGAATAAGTTAGTATAAGAGATACAGAGAGTGTGACTAGAACTGGTTAGGTTTGGTTAGGTTTCTATTTTATACATACTCTGCACACAATTTCATAATCAGTGAATACATCACGGCCAACACCGTACGTACGGGGATTTCTTACCTAGAAGATGTGTTAGTAATCTCTTAATTGGGACTTGCATATACCGTTTCTTTTTTATTTATTCTAATCAACTCACTTCTATTTCTAAAAAGTTTTCTGGTTCACCATAAATTTCATTAAATGATTGCTGTTTATGCCTGGAGCCAGTGTTGATAACGTCACTTATGGGTTGAAATGCCCTTGACATATTTCTGAAAAAACTATTTGAAGTTTTACTACGCGGTTATATACGGATATCTTAAGGTAGTTGAAGACCCTTGTAGATCTTTCCTTGTCACGAACCCTTGAAAAAATGGGGGAATAGCCGAATTATAATATCTGGATTATATGCACGCCATGATTATGAATAATAGATAGCCATGCAAGTACCATTTGTTTTGTCAAATTTGTATTACAAAGCAAGGAGAATTTAGTAAAACGGCAGATTTGAAATTGCCACCGGCCTGAATAACGGAGAAATGATTATGAATCTTTTATTTTTTTGCTACCTTTTGCTTTTTGGTTTGGAAATAAGTCTCTCTAAGCTAAACATTGTTGACGGGTTGTGACTATTATCGCTGTTACCAGAAATAGTAGCTGCGGACGGGGGAAGTATCAAACACGTGACCTATTGATAAAAAGTATAATCAAGGAGTTGTTAGCAGCTGGATTACTAATTGTGGATATTACAATTATATTAGTAATTGTGGATATTAAATTTGGATTACATATTAATTCTGAGGAGATAAAAATTAACTTCACGGTGCTAACAAGAATGCCACTATAATGTTTACCGCCCTAAGAGCAAGGAATATAAAAGGGGGTTGAATTGCCCACATTGAATAAATATTTTTATGTAGAAATATCTCTAAGCGACTAATTAAATCCGTTCTATCGCAAAATACATATAAAATACATACATACAAATATGACCAAGTCTTACTTTATTAGTGGTGCCAATCGTGGTATTGGTTACTTCCTTGTTAAGGAATTAGTTGAAAACGAAAAGGATATTGTAGTTTTCGCAACCGCTAGAAACCCAGATCAAGCAAAAGAGTTAAAGGAATTGAAGAGCAAGTACAATAATATTGAAATTTTAAAACTTGATGTTAGCTCAGAAGAAAGTATCGATGGATTAGATGCCCAATTGAAAACTGTTGCCGCCGATGGGATCGATGTTTTCATTTCTAATGCTGGTATCGCTGATGCTTATTATACTGTTAAAGATTCTCCACGTGATGTATGGGTAAGACATTTCACAACCAATACACTTGGACCAGTTCTTCTTTACCAAGTATTGTATCCATATTTAATTAAAAAAGAAACCAGGACGATTGTATTTGTTTCATCATTGGCTGCATCAATTGGAACATATTTCCCATTAAGTACGTCTGCGTATGGTACATCAAAGGCTGCTTTGAACTATGTTACCAAGGAAATTAGTTCAGAATTGGACAAGGAAAACTTTACGGTAATTGCTGTACATCCTGGTATGGTTTCATCAGATATGGGTAATTACGGTGTGAGTAATTTCTCAGATGAGTTGAAAGAAGCAACCAAATCTCTTGTTATAACCCCAGAAGATAGTGCTCAGCAACAATTGAAGGTATTCAAGACTCTTACCAGAGAATCAAATGGGAAATTCCTCAGTTATGACGGAACGGAATTAGTTTGGTAGAAGATCAATTAAAGCAAAAAAAAAAAAAACAAAGAAAAAGTTGTTTGAATATCCAGCTTTCCATTTCTGATAGTGTATATTGAAATAATATGAAACAAGAAACTGTTTAATGTAATATCACAAAGTAAAGTAACTAGTATCCCTAGGGTAATACTACACCAAATTATATACGCTAAAGAAATTGATCCAAGAGTAGTCATTTTTTTAGAGCACTGGATAATTTACAGGATTACATGTAATTAATAGTTCGTTTTCGTTATGCATTAATAAGATTTTATTGTAAATAGGAGGAATGAATTGAATTATTGGTCAGCGTGGTTTAACTTAACAGAAACCTTACCAAAAGCATATGGCCAAACAAAGAAGGTACCTAAACCAGTAGCCCATAAACCGACAGTTGGCATGTGTCTGGCATATAATTGAAAGATGGAGGTTCTTGGAAGGGTACGAGCAGCAGCGGAAACAGCAGACATGATTTAATTGAATATTTTTGATTTAAAGTATACTATAAAAGAATAGCTTATGGTATGATGGAGAAAAGAATATATAAAATCATACTCCACTAACAGCATACCTGACGCTTTATATACTTTGACCGAATCGAACCACATCGACAAAATTTAAGCTGCAAATTTTAAAAATGGTTTGATTATTTTCGAGAAATATTTTTTATGCACGTCAGCTGAAAAAGTGGTGCAACAAAATTATTATGAGGTGTCACTTACCGAGAATCACCTTATAAGTCACAACTTCTTCAAATTATCAACTTATTCTATGTAAGTACTCACCTCTATCCCATGATCTACCAACAATTAGCTGCAACGCTATAGTCATATATTATTTGAAGTGTGAATGGGTGTTGCACACCTGTTAGTAGCTTGGTAGTCAAAGAGATGAGAGCAATTGACGTGACCTTAATTTTTCAGACTACACTCATATAGCTGATTAGAGGGGAGTAATTAGCAAGCTTACCAATATATTGGAATATAATACTTGGTTGTAGTAATTATTCTAGAGTTACCGTACCGCTCATTCATATCTGTACTATCCATCGTTTTCTATCGTTTTTAACCAATTCATATCCTGAAGAAGTAATTCTCGGCTAGAGTCCCTATCTCGGCTAGAGTCCCTATCCGGGGAAGACGAATACACCGAGCTTTGTTACCTTCGGGAAGTATTTGTATGCTCCTAGTAGGGCCAGGAGTACGACCCGGGGGAGACAAGACTAACTCAATTGTCCTTGCTCGATAGGCGCCAGCAAAGCGTCTTGCGTAGAATACATTATTCGACATATTTATTCTACTTTAGGTTCTTGTAGAGAAATAAATACGCTTCCTCCATTCTTCCCGCCTAGTAGAGTTAGACAGATAAAATGACTATCAAAGGAATTCTATTTTTTTTTGGTTATTCTGTAACTACAAATATTAGGTATTTTTGGTTTTTATACAAGGACACTAAAAACATTTATTATTTATTTAATTCTTAAACATTCTTTTTCATCATTTCTTCTTTATATGAAGAGCTCATAAAAAAACAAAAAATATTCTTTAATCTTACTTTCATGTTTTCAAATTTTTACAAATATTTTTTGTTTTCGATTATTCTTTTAATTTCCTTCCAAATTTCATTTCTATTCATTTTCCGTTTATTCCTGCTTTTGATTTCTCTAAGCGGTCTTTTCCTTATCTAAGAAATCTTGTTGAGCTGCAAAAGTATTTGAATTTGCATTACTATCTTGTAAAACTGCAACTCTCATAGTTCCCAACATATTGTGACCGGCATTGGAATGGGCATAAACTGCACCATTAAATGCCTTGGTTGCATCCTTACCAATAGAAGCTCTGATTAATGGTTGTCCACCTGGATGTTCCTTGATAAAGTCTTTAACACTATGGATTATACCAGAAATAATGATTAATCCTTCTTCTTTGGCTCTGGCATTGAATTCTTCTCTGTCCCAAACTGGTAAGTTTTCTAAGTTTGCACCCCAGTTTAATTTAGATTTCATTAAGTTAATCTTCTTTTGTTGTTGTTGAACTAAACCTTGATCAATGGCATTTTGAGAAAAAGTCTTCAAGTTCCAAGCTAATCCTAATTTAGATAAACACCAAATGGTAATCTTAGTTGGATCGTATTGGTACCACTTAAGAGCATTTCTGTAATCACTTGGGAATTCATGATGGAAGTTATGGTAACCTTCACCAAAGGTAACAAGGGCAGTTAAGACATGATCTCTTGGAGTTCTTCTGTCATCGAATGGTTGAATACCAATCCAATGAGCTAAAGAGTTGACACAAAAGGTTGCTTGCTGAATGACAAAAGTCTTAAGAATACCACCATAGATGAAACCACCCCAGTAATCACCCCAGCCTAAACCAGCGACTAAAGTTGGGAGAACTAATGCCATGAAAGTCATAACTAATAAATAGTGTCTGTGTTGGAATCTAACGACCCAATCACTAGTTAAGTCCAGGATATCAGCACGAGCCTTATTCTTTGGATTAGCCTTGGTGAGCATCCAACCCATGTGGGAGTACCAAAGACCTTGTCTGGCATCGTAAGGATCTCTTGCAGTATCAGTGTAACGATGGTGGATTCTATGAGAGTGGCCCCACCATTTAATGGAACCTTCAACTGCACCTGCACCAAATAATGCGAAAAAAATTCTGACTGGCAATGCTGCATCATAGGACTTATGAGCATATAATCTATGGTAACCAGCAGTAATAGAGATACCAGAGAAAACGTATAAGACAATACCTAAGACGGCAGTCTTGAGTTGAGGTGGGTAGTAAACAGCCGAGTAAAAGCCAAACATTGGAATGAAGACAACCAAGACCATATTGAGCCAGTTAATGTGTTCCGCCCAGTTAGATAAGGTCCATGGCTTTTCTGAAATATGCTTCTTATTACGGTACTTCTCAGCTTCCTTCTTATCCTTTTCAAGCAAGTCGTTGGTTGAGGTTTCAGCTATTTGATCGGCGGTCACATCGACCAATGACTTAGTACCCATGAGTAAACCACCAACACCAGCTGCGACAATTCTTGGATTCTTCTTATTGGTACCTGCTGCAAGAGCATTTAAAGACGTTATGTCAACCGCTTCAAGAGAGGAGGAGGACATCTTGACTTTGTTTTATTTAAACAAGAAAAGAGAACTTGTTAGTAGGTTTGTTATTACTAAAGTAGAAGTAGATATAAAAATGTTTATTTTTTTTTTTTTAAAGGGAGATAAGTGCCTTTTTATTTAATAAGGCAGTGCTACTTGCTGCTCCGTAATTTACTACGTGAGACATCCGATTTGCCTTAGACTTTTTACCAACACTAAGAAAAAGTTTATTTTGTTGGGCCAAAAAACTAATCTACTGGGGTGTCAGGATGTCCCATAAATTTAAATATTTTTTTTTTTATGAACCAAACCATAGATTATCAATTTGAATTCCAATTGATTTTTTTGGATCAATCACGTGCGCAAGTACATTTTACATACATGAAGAAGCTTATATTGATGGGGGAAGAGAGAGATTATCACAGGGTAAAAGGAAATGGGCAAAAGGGCTAACAATGAAATGAAAAGCAAGCATAAAAGGCAAAAGGCAAAAGGCAAAAAAAAAAGAAAAAAAGGGAAAGAGTTTCCTGATTGGGTAACAATATGACAACAGGGGTTAGTGCCGCGGACCAAATTAATTGGAAGTCGAAAAGTGTCCTATGTTGTTGCAGCAATGCCTGGCGTGAGATGAGGGAATGGCTGCTTTTCAGAAATCCAACAATGGAATGCCTGCATAAAGTGGAGCAAGCTTCGAAGGTAAGACGGGATGGTATCAGATGGGGCTAAGGCTTTATAGCATAGAGCCGAAAGATCTAAGAGCATAACTGTATGAAAGAAGAAAAAGTGGTGCAATTTACATGAATGGTATGTTCTTATCTTAAGCGGAGTACCCAACCCAGGTCTTGTTCTTGTTAAGGTTCCACCCATTCACGGTAGATAATACTAATACACGAATTAGTAATAGTAGTTAGTTCAAACCATATGACCTGATATTGACCATCAAAGTATGGGTAATGATTTTAAGGCTCTTCAAACCACCTGATATCATTTTCTTTTTTACCCCAACGTTTGTTTGAATTCATTGATCTTTCTAGATGCTTATTACCTGATAGTAGTCTCTAGGGGTTTTTTCATTTACCTGCACAGAAGCAAACAATTACAGCAGCATAAATATTCAATCAAGAGTTAAGATCAATCCAGATCATGAAATGATTAGACACAATTACTCAGAATAAAAAAAATAAAACTTCAAAAACTGTCAACATAGATTGTTGATACCCAAGAATGTTCTTTTTTTTTTTTGGTTTCAAGACAATAGGTAGACAGAGAACAAATTTTGGAGCATTCTCCTTTTTTTTTTAAACATAACAAAGGTTGATCAATATAACTCATCTCAATTTCATGAGGTCGAACAAATAGTACCGCTCCGCTGGCCCCTATCCGGGGAGGACGATTGCATCGAGCTTTGTTCCCCTTCGGGGAAGTTTTAACACTCCAGTCCCAGCTCCCAGTGGGCTAGAAGAGCGACCGAAGGGAGAAGAGCTCGATGCAATCGTCCCCGCCGGATAGGCGCCAGCGGAGCGTCTTATGATAGAAGTTAATATTATTTATTTTCATTGAATTCATTCCACTAGAAACATATTCTTGCATATCAATCGATAGGGAATCGTCGTTAATAGGCCAACGCTAAAGAAATAGATGGGGTAAATTCAGGGAGAGGTCCTTTTTTTTTTCTTTTTATTTTTTTATTTTTTTTTTTGACTGCAAATTATGAAAAATTTCTTAGATTAATTTTTTTTAATGGGCCCATTAAGAAGGGTCGATCAAGAATGACCCAGATAATATGTAAGTATTCGTATTCTATCACTCTTAGTAATTTCACTACCACCCTGCCACCGCTCTATATACCCCTTGAACAACTCTATGCCATCTTGGACATTATTATTTAACAAAGGTATCCCATTTCGTATTTTATAAAATCTTACCCCATAACATACTTATACACAGTCCGCCAATTAACATTAAGTCACACTCCTACAAAATCTCATCCACGAAATAATATTCAATAACCACAGAAGCACTATAAATAACTAACCAGTACCACATTCATCAATACAATCGAATAAATCAGCTCACTCATCCCCCACACAAGAACCTTCTTACGTATAATACAACCAACGCACCCACATCCTTTGTACACACCCGCTGCTTACCCGACCCTTAATCTAGTAGAAAGAAAAAGAAGGGTTAGTTTTGCATTAGACAATCAATAAGATACTATTTTCCCAGCTTGACTTCTTTATTTTAACACAATGTCCAATCACCTGTCTTCTTTCCAAAGACAATCACCTGTACTGCCTCATGTTTCCCTTAATAACCCACTTCAACCATCACGGAAACCATCGATTGTAGAGATGCTTTCATCGCCACCCCCTTTACCATCAAATCCATCTATCGATCATGATGATATTCACTCGTTATCCCTTTCCAGAAACACCTCAATCTCGTCAAGAACCTCATCCCAGGCACCACTGATCACAGACTGGTCAGAAATACCACTTTACGACTTAATTGAATCAAATAAATTGATCTTTATTGATAGGTCATATTCTGTAAAACAGGCTTTTGAAACTTTAAGTCATTATAATTTAACATCAGTACCAGTATCCGATTCCCCTGATTCATTGAAGCTGTGTTCAACATTTGATTACTCAGATTTAAATACTTACTTGTTGTTGATCATGGATAAAATTCCAATAAGTGAACTTAATGGTGATAAAGATTTAGATAAACATGAAATTCAAGCACAAATGAAAAAGGCTAAAAAGGGTGAAGATGTCAACGTTGAGTTTATTATTAATTTAAACCCAAAGAATCAATTCTTGAAGTTTAAGGATAGTGATACCTTATTTAACGTTATGGAAGCATTAGGAAATGGTGTACATAGAATTGCTATAACAGATGCATTAACTGATAATATCGTTGGAATTTTATCACAGAGAAGATTAATTAAATTTATGTGGGAAAATGCAAGAAGATTCCCATCATTAGATTTTTTACTTAACTCAACTATAGAAGATTTGGGTATTGGATCAACTCACCCAATTACAATTTATGAAGATCAAAATTTAATTGAAGCCTTATACAAAATGTTTAAAGAAAGAATTTCTTCTTTGGCTGTTGTTGATAGATCTAAGTCATTGATTGGTAACATATCAATTGTTGATGTACAGAACGTCTCTTCATCGAAGAATTCTCATCTTCTTTTCAAATCTGTTTTACATTTTATTAGTTATAATTTAACTCAAAAGGGTGTTGAAAGAGGTCAAGATCAGTTCCCTATTTTCCACGTCAATAAGCAAACTTCGCTAGGTAGAGTGATCGCTAAGTTGGTTGCCACTCAAAGTCATAGACTTTGGATAGTTCAACATCCATCTATTCCGACCCATGGAAGTATTAGTGGACCATCTACTGTCGAAGGAATTCTTAATCAAATCCCTCCAAGTCCAAACCATACACATCATTCAACTGCCATGGCTCCATCATCTTCACCAGGAATGTCACCTGGTGCAGTTGCACCTGCTAGTTCACCAGCAGCTGCTTCTGCAGCATCTGTTCCTGTTAACACCGATACAAGACAAGGCACATTAATCGGTGTTATTACCTTAACTGATATATTAGGACTTTTTGCATCCGTAAAGGCAAATGGTAAGAAAATCGATCCGTTACTTGCAAGAAACCAAAGAAGAAGATCTTCCACTTCAACCACAAGGTCAAGTAGTGATGTAAGTAATCCTGAATTATTTAGGAAATCATTCCTTGGCAACAAAGAATAAATATGTTTGTCAATGTCAAGACTAGATGAAAAAACTTCTCCTTATAAGTAAAATGAAAAAAAAAAGTAAATAAGAAAGTTGAAGAAATAAGAAAAAAAGAAGAAAAAAAAAAGAAGACAATTAGGTATCTAGCTGCCCAAGTATATTTAAGGGACTATATATATATCGAATATATACCATCAATAAGAGATTAAATAAAAATAAAAAGTATGAAGTGGCAGTTTTTTTCATATATATCATATCTATTTCTCTACAAAACATTTATCATGTTGTTCTTGTTGCCTTAACTACAATTGGGATCATTCCACCAGTAGAAATAGTGAAATGTCTATGTCCCAATACAGTAATGAAACTTCTAATGGTACCAGCATGAGAAGTGATTGATACAAAGATGTCTTCTAATGCCTTAGATCTGTTTACCTCAGATCCATTGAAATCTTGTTCAAAAAGGTATTGTAAAAACTTGTTCAATCTAATACTCTGTTCTACAAGAGTTTCTCTATAATCCTCTTTATAAAGTTCATCATTTTCGGTGACGCTTGGGTCAATATTAAACCCATGTGGCTTTTCAAATCTTTCACTAATGATTGTCCTGGTTGATCTTTTGTCACACAAGTTAAGACCTAAAGTCTCTCTAACACCTTCGTATACCAATGGGTGCAAATTAGTTGGCTTGATGCCATCCCAAGTATGTACAACAGTATGACAGGATCTTTGTAAAGGAGAAACGTAAAACTTACTAGGGATTGGTGCACCTTGTTTTAATTGTTCCTTCCAAGCTTGATTGTTTTCCTTAGCTTGATTTATTCCCAAGTCAGTAAGCATTGGATCTGGCGCATAAACAACTTCTCCATCAGTGGTTAAAGAATGCCACTTCTTGTTCCATTGTTCAATACCGTACTTGTTGACAACAACGTTGTGGAAACCTTGTCCATGTCTAGCTAAAAACAAGAGCTTATAAACTTCGTTATCAGCGGCACCTTTATTCAATTCTTCCAAACGGGAAATAATTTCTTCCCACAGACCAATTCTACCAAAATTGTCAGTGGCATAATTAAATTTTAAATCATCAGTGGAATCATCTGATTGTTTAAAGAAACCTGGAACTACTTCAAACTTCCAAGGGAACTTCGTATCAGCAGCCTTCTGTAATGTTGCAATTTTTTCCTTATAGATTTGTTCTTGCTTAGGGTCACCACCGTGAGCATCTTCATAATCGCATTCTGTAGGGATAAGTAATGACATTGTTATTTACAGTTATGAGAATAGTAAAGAAGAAACTAAAGGATAATAATTTTAGCTCAAAGAAAAAGCACCACCTGTTGCAGGTCTCAGTAAGCACTTTCCGAATCGCGTACTTATTCCGATGATATATACCGGATAAACTTCCTTAACTATGTTACATTCTGGAAATTGTTTTCTCCACCCAAACCGAAATATTTAGAAATCTACATCCCCTTCCATCTTTTAAAATTTCTTTATATATTTGTAAAATCAAACAGTCTGTTAACGTTGCCGTTAACGCATAATATACAATAGAGAGCCTTATACGCCCTCTCTCCCATTTCACTACACACCGTAAATAAAAATAACGAACTTCCGCTTATGTCTTTCTTGAAGATCCAGTCTTGAAATCTGGTTTAATATCAACTTTCTTGCCACCAGATGATCCCTTCTTGATTTGAAATTTGGTGACCAATGGAATATGATCACTAGGGAAATGAGCATTAGGGAAACCAATATTTCTACTAGCATAATCTTCATCAACTTTGCCTAATAATCCTCTAACTTGTAAAGTTGGGGTACTATACCAAATGTAATCAATGGCATCGGTGAATGCAGGGGTTAAATTAGTAAATGGTAATTCACCTAAATGTTCATAAGCAGATTTAATCTTAAAAACATGACGGAATCCTTCGTCTGTAAATCTACCATAATCCCTACCTTCAATATCGTCATGCTTAGTAACACTACCAGTTGAAAATAATTGATAAACAGCACTATTCTTATCAGAATTGAAATCACCACAAATGATTATAGGAGCTTGTTTAACGTCATTGGTTGTTGAATTAAAATGGTGGTTTTTCTTCAAGATACCACCCAATTCTTCTAATAAAATACCAACTTGCAATGTCTTAACATCATTGAACAATGGATCCCAATGCAAATGAGTATTAGCAATGGTAATTTTTTCACCAGAATGATTATGTTGTAAGAAAGTTATCAAAGCGACATTATCTTTGTTCATAAATCTATTGAATAAATCTTTAGTCTTTTTGTATTTTTCACTTCCCATACAAACACTATTATATTCAAAATTTTGCTTTTGAATTAATGTAAATTTATCCGATTTATAAAATGTGGCACACCCATCAACTTTCTTAGCATCATTTTCACCCATTGTCTTTGATCTAGTCTTGCAAAAGAAGACACCTCTATAACCATATTCTAACATAATTGGTGCCCAGAATTCATGGAATGTTCTGGTTTCAACTTCTTGCATACAAACAATATCTGAACCAAATCCTAATATTTCTTCTTGCAATTCTTTTCTTCTGTAATCCCATTCTAATGCCCAAGATGGAGTATATTTATACATTGTCAGAGTAGCATAATGTTGACACAAAGTGTTATAAGAAACCATTGTAAATGAATTAGGATCTGGGTTACTCAAATCATTGGTATAACTATCGGGGTTGGTAGTTGGATCAATAATTTCTCCATCATCTTCTAACAATATCCAATTTCTTGGTGGTGGCTTAGCAAAAGTTGGCTTTAAATCTCTCAAATATTCAATAAGGTGCTTTGTTCCATTTTCACTAATTAAATTGGCAATCTTTAAATCCATTGGATTTCCTTCAATACCTAAAAATAATAATTCAATTAAATTACCAAATTCATTTGGTAAAGTTTTGATATTGTTATCAAAAAGATAAAGATATCTTAAGTTAAAACACATACCTAATTCAGGTGGTACTTCACCAATTCTGTTATGAGATAAATCTAAAGTTCTTAATCCTCTTAATTTACTAATAAATTTTGGAACTGAAGTTAATTTGTTATTGTTCAAATAAAGTGATTCTAAAAAATCATATTGAAACAATTTTGGTGATATATTAAATAACCCTTGACCACTTAAATCTAATTGACACCAAAGTTGTTTCCCATGAGTCTTCAATCTCATTCTTTGTTCCTCTTGCATGTGCTCATCATCAAAGCCTTGTGCCAATTTCTTGTTGTGTAAAAGAGCAGAGTTACCACCATTTCCAGTACTAGTTTGCTTCTTAGTTGATCTTTCCTGTTCTTCCAATGCAGTAACAATTTGCTTAGTAGCTTCTACTAAACTAATTTGCTTGTTAACTTCACTGTATGGGTTCTTATTCTTTCTTGAATTTGCAGCATACTGTCTGGCGTAATAATGAGGGATGTTATTTGAAGTTCTTGATATTTGACATAATTGTTGTTGATGTTGCCAATAGTTTGTGTTGGGATTATCTATGTTTATGGCAAATGGAGCTTGAAGAGCATGGTGTTGAGAAGCTTGGTTTAAGAATGGTAACTGTTGTGAAACTTGTTGCTGTTGTTGTTGTTGAGGAACTTGTTGCATGTAAGGACGAGGTTGGTTTTGACCAAATGGTTGTTGTTGTTGTGGCTGTTGTTGCTGTTGCTGTTGCTGTTGTTGTTGTGATTGTTGTTGTTGTTGTTGTTGTGGCTGTTGTTGCTGTTGAAATTGTGGGAAGAACTGTTGAGGAACTTGTTGCGGTCTCTGATAATTTGTTTGATAATCGTTGTAAACATCTGCATAATTAGATGGCCCCGACAGTTGAGGAGGTTGTAATTGTTGTGGTTGTTGTGGTTGGACCTGTTGCTGACCTTGACCTTGCTGGCCCTGTTGCAATTGCTGTAAAAGTATTTGCTGGGCTTGCAAGTTCGCTTGTCCTTGAACAGGATTCTGCTGGTACTTACCGTTTATATTCATCACTTTCTGGTCACTTTCTCGTTCATATATAGACAATTATGTGGGAAGTTAGGACAAAACGAAAAATAAAATAAAATTAAGGGTTTCTAACTATCGAATCAATTGGTAATACTTGACTCTCGGAGATATCTATGTTTTTTTTTTTTTGTTTTTTTATATGTTTTTCTTCCTTTCTTTTCTTCCGAGACGGAGTTTAAGTTGCTTTTTCACTAAAGGTATTCTAGTCTTCTTGTACCACTAATGAAGTTCGATTCTCCTTTGATTTGTCTTTATGTAAAGCTATTGATTATACCTACGATGATAAAATTTACTTGGAAGTTTTGAGAATGAGAGAAAGTGGCCAACTGCTGGCATTGGGCACGACCACCATATGCAGGCACAAACAAATCATAAAGTAAATATATTTCATAAGAGATAGGTTGTACTGGATAATATACATTTAATTGTTTTATAATTGTAATTGGATAATGTTTGAGCTATAGTTTTTATTTATATTATGTACCCGAATTATATATGTCATCATAATAAATAATTTGAAACTGATTGAGGTGGAGGGAGGAGTCAAGATAATTGTATAATAATAAGTTTTGTTCTATATCAGGTGACCATTCCCTTGTTGTTTCAAAATATGGCTGTATCATTCAGTCACTGGCTGCAAAAATCAACCTTTCCCGTAGTGATTACCCACCAATTACAATTTTTGGTTTTTCTCATGCTGATGTATTTAATCAAGAGATGCTCTCGCTCCCAGTAGGGGGACTCGAAATGACTACCGATGTGATACTGATCCAAGGCAGTAGTCCTCTCTAGCTTAATAGTAGCCGTAGTAGTAGCGCTGATCCTACATGAACTACCAAAACTACGCTTTGACTTCACCCCTCTAGCATTGAACAATGTACAAAGCTTTTCTTTCCCAGGTAATACACTGCCGCGGTCGAGATTTTCTTGAATTATTTGTTTTCCATACTCAATTTATTATGAGAGAACGGACTCTTATCACATTTGCGAATTATGTAACATTCTTAGAATCAATTCCAAGAGAGATCAGAAATGATTCTTTTTACATCAGTTTATTCTTCTTCCTCTCTTCCTATTTATATCCTATTTCTGCGACTAATGGAATATGATCAGAGGGAAATTGATTGTTTGGGAACCCATTAACATCTTCGCGTTCACAATATTCTTTATCCACTTCACCAAGAACACGATTAACCTTAAAGTTCCCATTGCTATACCAAATATGATCCAAAATTTCTGTTAAACTCTTAGTAAAACTTGTGAAACTAAGATGGTGATCTTTAATCAAATTATTGTAGGCGGTGGATAACTTAAATGGTGAGTCGATTTCATTGTTGAACTTCTTACCGTAATCCTTATCCTTAAACGCCTCTGAATTCTTTGGTGAAACCGATCCTACCTCTAATAGCTTGCAAACATCAGATTCTGGAGTCGAGTTAAAATCTCCACACATGATAATTTTAGGAGACTGGCGGTCTTCCTTGTCGATAAAATCTTGGACAATGGTTAATAATATCTTAGTTTGAATCACCTTAACGTCATTAAATGCAGGCGACCAATATAAATGGGTGTTTGTAACATATATTCTCTCACCAGTGATTTTATCTAGTAACTGTACAACAACTCCAACGGTATTTCTCAGGACAACCCTTTCATTTAAATCCTTTGTCATTTCAAACTTCCCTGGGTGTTCAGAAATGTACTTACCATAGTTCACAGTTTCTTGCTTTAGTATGGTAAACCTTTCACTCTTTACGAATATTGCAATCCCGTCCATACATTTTATTGGTAAATCCCCCCAATAGCACGGTGGTGGCTTTCTGACGTAAACACTATCATATCCTTCCAGCGGGAAATACTTTGACCAAACCTTATCATAAACCGTCAGCTCCAATTCCTGGAAGCACATGATATCACATTTGAATTGCTTGATCGATTTGTTTATGAGTGGAAATCGATATCCTGGCCAATCAAGGTAGTCCAGGTTCAAGTAACCAAACACTGGCTTCCACATGTAATGTTGGGAAAGAACGTTATACGATAGAATACTAATATTTGATGAGGTATTCAGTTTATCATCAGTTAATTTAATCCATTTTCTATATTTTGTAGCATCAAAATCATTTGGTGGAGTCTTTGTAGTATGAGGTTTCAAACAATTCAGTCCACAATGTCGTATACCTCCTACTACGAACGACATTGCCCTCCTAGGGTATAAGACTTGGTTAATACTTAACATAAATAGCCTATATGATTTTATGGGATGGTTGATTAATGGATTTTGTTAATGTAGTTAGTTAGGATACTTGCAAATAAAAAAAAAGGAAATACATAATACAATAAAGTGGGATACGAGCTATATAACTAGATGAGTTTCACACCTAAGACCGAAAAATCGTAAACACCGAAGAATGTATAGGCGTTTACTGCTTTGTGTCAAATATTGTCCCAATATGTAAATTTGCGAAGTAATATAACATAATTCAAATTTATGAATTAAAATTGATCTCATTCAAGTTCTGTGATTCAATCAGAATGGATGAGGCCAAACAGCTTAGTAATAGATTATTTATGAATCATTTCTTTTGATTGAATCCTTTGACAATGGTCCACTAGGATAGAAGAGAGATATTTTGGAGTGCATTCCGCGGACACCCAGTGAAGCTGCTACCCGATGAAACCGACTTTGTTATCCTGAGGGAAGCGAGGCTCGATACGCCGTCCCTATGCACTTGGTTGGCCTCTTATCTACAAAACCAAATTACTGACTACCGGGGGAGTGGAATATCTTAGTATTTATCAGTATAAAATTTAAATCTATTTTTTATTCAACTCACAGGTCTAATCCAAATGCTTATGCTGCTGCAGAAATTGAATACTATTACCTTTTGTTGTTGAATTTGAATTTGCAGGCTAATAACTTGCGTTGGAATAAGATGTTATTGAACAAATTCCTGACTACTTCAATCTGTCATGTATCAAACATCTACCTTCGTTAACCAATAAAAAAATACAGTTCCAAAACTGGAGCATTCTCAATTGGTTTGAAGAATGAGAAAATAATGACCGAAGTATCTCAAGAAATGCAACATAGACTGCAAAACAGATTTAATATAATGAAGGGAATAAAAAATATTACCTCATAACTGAAGATAGCGAATTTTTCACTGGAAAACAAGAGCTTGACAACCTACCTAATGATCAAATAGAATGCAAAAAGTTATTCTCATTCTCTCAATCTGGAACCATCAAGAAATTGGGAATAAATCTATATTGAAAGGTCAAATCCATAAAAATTCTAAAGTTCAAGACATAAAATATTTTTCTATTGTTATTCTTAACAATACAAGGGTTGGCTGCTTAAGAAAAGAATTATAGAGGAACCTATACTAACACTGTTTGTTTCCTACTATCAAGACAATCATAAATGGCAAAAAAAGATAGTTTGATTGATTGAAAGGTTAGACTAGAGATATCCCCGTCCTCTATCCTCTCAAATTAATCTCTCCTTCAATCTTTGACAATTCATTTCCAATTCAAACCCGATATAGACATACAGCAGTGCCAAGGGCGCATATGCCCTTATCAACGGCTTTAATAAATATATAGGTAGTCACCTAGTGTGAGACTTAATTATGAGGAACCCGCAAACAAAACCCAAAGCTATGAATATGAGACAAGTCGCCGTGGAATACCCTACACATTCTATATACAATCAGCGAATTCACAGCAACGGGATGTGACTTCTTCACCTTCATCGGACTTACTCTCGTCATATGATCGTGGGATGCCCAATTCTAATGGGTTGAAAAGGGGAGATGATGCAAGAGAAGCAAATTAGCGCACAGGAAAGGGCGTAATAGATGGCAGCGAAATTTTTTATCATTCATAATCAATAATTCTATCCCATTTAGGTATTCCATTTACAAATTCAGAAATCATTAATTTTACTAACAAAATTTCCTTTATCAATTGACATATTTGTCTAAACCTTCTTTTATTAGCGCCCCCCCCCTGAAGTAAATTTCGAGGTTGAATGTTAGATGGCAAGCGTCCTCTTTTACACTTTGTCAATCCAAAAAATAAAAGTGACATATTACTAAGTAGGATAAGTAATAATATGTGGCAGAAGTATTGGCAGAATTGCAATGAGCATTTCGATGAAACGATCTAATCAATACAACATGCAATCAGAAGATGGATGATGACCACGAGGCGCCTAAGATTAAAATAATAAAGCTCAATTCTAAGCCAGCGTGTGGTGGCCCTAAATTTCATCCTATAAGATATGGGTACTTCGAATGGCTTCAAAATAAAAACCCTCAGTCATAAATCAATTTGCGTACGTTTCGACCAATCATGTCACTACAGCGTTTGAACTACTTATAAAATATTTGCCCCCCGTTCATGGTTGCAAGAGCCGCGTATCCAAAAGGTCAAAAGATATCTTCGTTATCTCTTGCGGCTCATTATCAAAAATTTTCAATACTTAACGGCCTGAATTATTTTTGAACTATTAATTCTTGCATTTTTCTTTTCTTCTTTCTTTCCTTTCTTCTCCCACTGTGATACTTTAGCCCGTTCTTGTGTAAGACCATGCTAGATATTTCAATCCCTTCTCCGCTTTATCTGCCTAATGGTAATGCGGTAAACCCAGATTTTTTCGCGATTATAGTTATCGCTTTCCATTCAATAGTTGGGTTGTTTGCTCTTGTGCAATTATCCAATATCGCCTTGGCCAGTGAATATGGTCCAAATAAGATAAAGTATCTTTTTGGTTCATCTTTTAAATCTTCAAGCTCAGGGATCTCGCAGCAATTCCGTTTAGGAAGTGTATCTATTCAATTCATTATCTTATTGGCATTATCAGTGATAAATTTTTCCTCATTAAACAATTTAGAATTTATTGCTATTTCATTGAAGACATTGATAACCGGTTTGATTATCTTGCCATTGCAAATTTATGAACCAAGAAGATCTCTTGTTCAATTAGCCTCGGTATTGATCTTCTGGTTTGGTTCATTATTTTTAAATTTATTTAGTACCGTTCAAGATGTAGTTTCGGAACATTCTATCTTTTCCAGGGGTTCCTCTTTAGGATTAACCATTGAAATTACATTACTACTTTTAAACGCATATACATTAGTTTCAGAAGTTCTGTTTTGGAAACCAACTCAAGAATTAGTTGACTACTATGAATTGAATGAATGGAATATCAAGGAAGTTAGAAATTTTTTTGAAGTTTTGACATACACTTGGGCCCAACCAATGATTTCAGAAGTTTACAAGACTGACGATATTGATTTTAAAGATTTGCCTCCAGCACCAGCTTATATTACCTCCCAAGAATCCCTGAAGAAATTAGAACTGTATTGGAATGCTGCACTCTTTTCAGCAAGACAAGTTCAACAAAAGGAACAACAGAAGGTCAAGGCTAAAGGTGGTAACCCAGATGACGTTCCTTTGAGACTCACACTTTTCATTCCACTTTTTAAGGCGTTTGCTGGATCCATTGTTACCGTTGCTCTTTTGAATCTTCTTGAAGTGTTTTTGTCATTTTCTCAACCCTTCCTTTTACAATGGTTCATTAGATATTTCACTGAAGCTTCCATTGCACCTGAACTTAAAGCAATTATCGAGAAATATCATGCACCTCCAAAGATTATTGGTTTCTTTATTGCAACTGCTATTTATGGATTTTCCGTTTTCCGTTACTTCGTGTTCAATCAATTGTATATGTACATGTTTAGCGTTGGTTATTGTTACCAATCTTCTTTAACCACAATGATTTACAATAAGGCATTAAAATTAACTCCTGAAGCGAGAAAGAATAAATCTGCAGGTGATATAGTTAACAACGTCACTATGGATATAAACACTCTTCAATGGTTCTGTTCTCAATTACCAGATTTTGTTTCAATCCCAATTAAGTTAACCCTTTGTATTTTGTCTTTACACAAAATTATTGGAAATGCAACATATGGTGGTTTAGTTGCATGTTCAATTTTAATTCCAATTTCTTCAGTTGTTAGTGCTTCATACATGAGTCTTTACCCATTGTTAATGAAACATAAGGACGAACGTACCAGTCTTATCACCGAAGTCTTAAATTCAATGAAATCAATCAAATTATATTCTTGGGAAAAGCCGATGTTGGAAAGATTAGGAAAGGTTAGAAATGATAAAGAATTAAAGATTTTAAAGAAACTTGGTATTTATTCAGCTATTTCATCATTCCTTTGGCAATGTATTCCATTCTTTATTTCTTGTGCAAGTTATGCTACTTTCGTACTTTTGTATGATATCCCATTAACCCCAGATATTGTTTTCCCTGCTTTATCCTTATTTGATATGTTGACTGAACCAATCTTCATTTTACCTGGTATGATTACTGAACTTTTCGAAGCAAGAACTTCTTTAGGTAGATTGTATGAATTGTTCCTTATGGATGAATTAGATACTAGTTTTATTAACAAGTCAACAAGTTCAGTAAAAAAGGGCGAAGTTTCAGTTGAAATTTCCGATGCTACTTTTGTATGGACAAACAAGAAGAAGGAAGAAAAAGAATCTGAAGATAACAAGAAACCTGACGCAGAAGCTGTTGCACTTTTGGAAGAACAGATTGAATCGACTTCTAGTGAAGCTGACGTAGAAGAAAAGTCTGAAATTGCATTATCTAACATTAACTTTACTGCTAGAAAGGGTCAATTAACCTGTGTAGTAGGTAAAGTTGGTAGTGGTAAATCTACACTCTTCAAAGCTCTCTTGGGTGAAGTTCCACTTTCCACGGAATCTGAGAAGACTGCTAAAGTTCAAATTAATGGTACCATTGCTTACTGTTCTCAATCACCTTGGATCTTAAATGGTACTGTCAAGGAAAACATTTTGTTTGGTTGTAAATATGATAGACAATTTTACGCAAAAACTATCGATGCGTGCGAGTTAACTACTGATTTTAAAACTTTGCCTGATGGTGATGCAACTGTCGTTGGTGAAAAAGGTATTTCTTTGAGTGGTGGTCAAAAGGCTAGAATTGCTTTAGCTCGTGCTGTGTACTCTAAATCTGATATTTACTTCTTTGATGACGTCCTTTCTGCTGTCGATGCCCATGTCGGTAAGAATATTATTGAAAAGGTTTTGGGACCAAATGGTATTATCAATACTAAGACTAAGGTGTTAGCAACTAATTCTGTTCCTGTTTTACATGACGCCAACTTAATTTATATGTTAAAGAAGGGAGAATTTGTTGAGTCAGGTAACTTTGACGAGGTTATGGCAAGAAATGGTGAATTATCTACTTTAATCAAAGACTTTGGTAGAAAGGAAACTGAAAAAGAAGTTGATGATGAATCCGAATCCTCAGCACCTACAGAACAAGAAGAACAAGCTTCTGCTAAAATTTCTGAACCAGTTCCAGAAATGGACATTCTTGATGAACAAATTGTTGAATTAACAGGTGATGAAATCGCATTACAAAGGGTAATCTCCAATGAAACAATCGGTAAAGCTTCTTTAACTTCATTCTCTCATGTATACGTCGATGAAGATGAAGATGGTAAGAAAAAGAAAACAGGGAATGCAGATGAAGAAAGTGAAAAAGGTAAAGTTAAGCTTGCCGTTTTCATCGAATATTTTAGAGCTTGTAACTTTGGATGGGTAGGTGTATATTTAGTACTTACTTTAGTTATGATGGTCTTAAAGGTTTACGAAAAGGCTTTGTTGACCCAATGGTCTGAAAAAAATTCCGATGCTGGTAAAACCGTGGAAACTCATTACTTCCTCACTGTTTATCTTTTGGTAGGAGTTGCTGGTGGATTCTTGAACTTATTAGCAGCTTTTGTGCTTTGGTCATTATGTATTATTCGTGGTGCTCGTTATTTCCATGACACTATGGCTAAATCTATTTTGAGATCTCCAATGAGATTTTTCGAAACAACTCCTATTGGTAGAATTTTGAATAGATTCACTGATGATATTGGTACTATTGATATGCAATTACCATGGATCTTCATGAATTTCTTAACTTTCTTACTTAATGGGTTAGTTACTTTCACTGTCATTTGTTACAATTTACCACCAATGTTAATCATTTTGTGTGTTTTATTAGTTGGTTACAACGAAATCAGAAAGTATTTCATCCCTAGTTCAAGAGAGTTGAAAAGATTACAAAGTAAATCCAAGTCTCCACAGTTTGCACACATTCAAGAATCTATTAATGGTATTGATACCGTCAAGGCTTATGGCCAAAATGAGAGATTTATTTTCAAAAATATGCAAAACGTTGATAAGGTTGTTACCATTGGGTACATGAGTCAAGCTTGTAACAGATGGTTATCTGTCAGATTACAGAGTATTTCTTCTCTATTAATCTATTCTTCAGCAATCTTAGCATTGTTAACCTTAGGTGGTCCAAATCAAATTAACCCATCATTATTAGGGTTTATTATGGTCTATGCATTATCTGTTACATCCATTTTAAATGCTTGTGTTAGAATGTGGGCTGAAGTTGAAACTCAAACTGTTGCAGTTGAAAGATTAGTTGAATATTGTAATTTAACACCAGAAGCACCAGAAGTTATAAAAGATAATAGACCAACTAAAGAATGGCCAGCAAATGGGGAAATCAAGTTTGTTAACTATTCTACTAGATATGCTGAAAATTTGGATAATGTTTTGAAGAACATTACTATCGATATCAAGAGTAACGAAAAAATTGGTATTGTTGGTAGAACTGGTGCTGGTAAGTCTTCTTTGACCTTAGCTCTTTTCAGAATCATTGAACCAACTTCTGGTTACATTGAAATTGATGGAGTGAATACTTCTGAAATTGGTTTATCTGATTTAAGACATCAATTGAGTATTATTCCTCAAGATGCTCATACAGTTGAAGGTTCAGTCAGACAAAATTTAGATCCATTCCAACAATTCACTGACGAACAATTATGGAATGTTTTAGAATTAGCTCACTTAAAAGAACACGTCAAATCGATGAAGACAGAACCAACTGAAAAGGAAATGAAGGAAAATAAAGATAAAACTAAGATATTAGAAACTAAATATGAATTGGATGCTAAAATTTATGAAGGTGGGTCTAATTTATCTGCTGGTCAAAAGCAACTTTTATGTTTAGCTAGAGCCTTATTAAATCCATCCAAGGTCTTGCTTCTTGATGAAGCAACTGCTGCAGTTGATGTTCAAACTGATAAAATCATTCAAGAGACTATTAGAAATGCTTTCAAAGAGAAGACTATTTTAATTATTGCCCACAGATTAGAAACAATCATGGACAGTGATAGAGTATTGGTATTGGACCATGGTGAAGTTAGAGAATTTGATTCTCCAGAAGAATTATTGAAGAATAAGGAAGGTATTTTCTACCTGCTTTGTAAAGAAGGTGGATATTTGCCTGCTAGCAAAGATAACACTGGGTCTGATGCATAAAGGGAGTAAGTAGATTTTAAAAGTAAAACTACAATAGGAAAAGAAATTGTTTATATGAATCTATGTTTTTAATAATTTCAAGTTTTGTTAATGTATGTAGCTAATACGTCCATAGAAAGGAGTAAATGAGTAGTATAAATAGGTGAGAAACTCTTTAACACTGTATTTCAAGGGAGTATTATCTTTGTACTAATATGGGAGATCTTCTATATCATGTAATGTCTTTTCTTTTACTATTTCTTTTAATAACATTGATATGTCACCTCTTCCCTTTTGGACTTCAATCATTCTTTTTGGATCACCTCTTAATTTTAATACTTTTTTATTAACAGCTTTGCAAAGGCCACTAGTGGCCAAGGAACATAAATCGCATTTACTACCCCTGGGAAGGCATATCATTTGACCAAACCCTACTAACAATGGGTTTATATCAGCCCAATATCTTCTAGGTAACCATTTTTCTAAGGCAACCCTTGTTGTTTCTGGGTTGTTGGACTTAGGAGCCCAGTTCCACATTGTTGATAGTCTGTGTAGATGAACATCAACCCCGATTCCGTCAGATATATCCCATGCCTTGTATAGCAACAAGTACCCCATTTTTGGTCCTACACCTGGTAGGGTAACAATATCAGTAATAGTTTTAGGGATATCACCATCAAAATTTTGCTTCAAAATCTCACAACTTTTTTTCATATAAGTAGATTTCCTATTGTGGAATCCAACCTTTTGGATAAGAGAGTCTATTACTGATTCCAGAGTCTCAAGCACTCCTTCTAAGCATAGTCCAACGTATCCTCTATCGATAAAGTAATGGTTCATTCTCAGAACTGCTTCATAGTTCACCTCATCCTTTGTCTGAGAAGAAAGCATAAGTGAGATCAACAACTGAAACCTAAATACTACAGGATTTGAATATCGGATTGTTGGATTAATCTGTTCTGGGATTCGTTCACATCCCATAGTATCCACTGGAGAAATAAACTTAGATCTCATTTCAACCACATTATTATATATTTCTGTCCAATTTTTAGGGCCCAATCCACCAGTGGAACCCTCAATGCAATCTGGGTCATCTTTTAATGCTCTCTGGAAGATATTTGCTGGACTGTCATCTTTTTTCTTGAAAACTTGTAAAGGGTTTGTGGGAAAAGGTTCATATGAGGAAGGCTCGGTTTTAATGCTTTTGAATTCCTCCTCTTCTTCGACTTTTATATTTCTTTCTATTTCTGCAGTTTCAACTTGATCTTCTTCTTTTTTTATGTAATTGTCTTCAACAGTGCTTTGGTTACCGACTTCTTCGAGTTTAATCTTTGTTTTAATACCCAATTTTTGTCTTTTCTTTACTATTTTCACATTTCCACGAATAGAACCACTCCTTCGTACTCCGGATGTCAAAACTCTATCCATTCTCCTTCTTTCTTTTATTTTTTAACGGCAATTCGACAGACCATATCAAAGTTATTTTATCTCCATTTTAGTGTGTTTTTTTTTTGCAACTTTATCTATCTTGGTCGTGCAGAGCCAGAACCTGGGGATGATTCATAAGGAATGTCATACATGGAACATATGTCATCGAAAATGGTTACAAGTTATTAGTCAAACAGTTATTTTATTTAAAGTTTTCAAAATCCTAAGATATCAGGCCAGCTGTAAAAATGGCTGAAATACCTACAGCGTCAATGTTTAACGGTATACCACCGCTGAACAGACCATTTATTAAGGCAAACTCACCATCTGCAAATACTATAAACCCCTCAGGAGCCAAAAGAGTTGGTCAAGCATGTGATAGGTGTAGAGCTAAGAAGACCAAGTGTGATGGTAAAGTTCCCAACTGCTCAAGCTGTGCTGCAGTTGGATTTAAATGTATTGTTTCTGATAAGCTTTCAAGGAGGGCGTTTCCCAAAGGTTATACTGAAACCTTGGAAGAAAGGATAAGGCAATTGGAAGCAGAAAATAAGAAACTCGTTGGTTTGATTGATCTCAGAGATGAACAAATATCCATGTTGAATTCGGAGCTGCCAAAAGTATATATTAAAGAGGAAGAGGCTGGTGGATTTTCGAACAATGAAGTACAGCAATCTGCAACAGAGACTACAACACCATCCTCGGCCACGCCATCGGTATCTGCTCCCGGAGTTACATCAGTTAAGGTGCCAGCATCAGCTACAGCAGGATCTTCAGACTTGACAAGCTCTAATCTTTCACTATTAGAATCGAGCAATAATGATACTCTTCATTCTCATAGACATGATCACCATGATGGTGTCCCATGTAGTTGCTCGGATTTCCCCAATACCGCAATTCACGAAGGACCTGTTTCTGTATCAGGTTCCATATTTGACGAAAATTTACACAGTAAACAATCAGTTTCTATCCCAGGATCCATTATTTTGAGTGATAACGAGGATAATGATAGTTTACTAAGTATTGATGATATGGATCTGTATGACGATAGGTATGACCAAAATAATCGAAGACATCAAAACAGTCTTCATCTTCATAACAATCGCGGTAGGAATGGCACTAGAGATGTCAGTCCAGCACCTGGCGCTTTTGCTGCTGCTACTGCCATTGCTCAAATGCAAAAATTAAGGCAACAACCTATATCTACAAGCACATCTGGCAGTAATAATAAGGGTAATGAACAACAATTGCTTACCCAATTGGTTGCTATATCAATACCGAGACTGACAGAGGAAACCTTGGTTATTCCAACACTTTTGGCAAAAGTTTGTCAAGTATATGGTTATAGTTCTAAGCCTGCAATATTAACGGCCAACGCAATTGCTTCTTTGAAAGAATCAGCAACAGATGCGGCGAAGAAAAATACCTTGGAGTACTATAATTCTGACTCGTATAAACTCTTAGTTTCCCTTATTATCAATCGATATGATTTGGCAAATAAACTTGCAAATTCTGAAGCATCATTCTTTATTCATAATTTACTCAACTTACCACAATCAAGAATTGATTTAGATCATTTGGTTACGATTTACTTTCAAGATTGGGGCAATATGCTTCCAATATTGGACAAGCATGTTTTTTTAAAGGATTATATTAAATTTTTGGAATTTCTTGATACCCCTATTTCTTCAAATAATGATTTTTTAAATTCATCCATGTTATCAACTTCCTCGTATGAACTGATTGAAAAATTTGGTGCTATATTAATATTGATCCTCAGTTTAAGTATCCTTTCCACAAAAAGTTCGTCACCAACGAGTAATAGGAAATATTTATCATACTTGCAAAATTTTGATTTTTTAATCAGAGAATTTGTAAAGCCAAATTGTATTATAACGAAGACATGTTCAATTCAGTCGCTACAAATATTAACCTTAGCCTTGCAATATTGTTTAGTAACTGGGGACATCTCGACATGTTATGAATTGAGAGGTAGAGTAGTTACAATGGGTCAACAATTAAGATTGCACAGATGTCCTGCTGCGGTTTTAGGAATAGGTGGAGGCTCAGATAATGATGTCCATTTGCAAAATTTCAGACAAGGTGAAAGAAGAATTCTTTTTTGGTGTATTTACATTTTAGATGTTTATTCTTCTTTGAGTTTGGGAGTTCCAAGACTTTTCAAAGATTTTGAAATTGAATGTGCAATCCCATTCTCCGGAAAAGATGGTGATGGTGAAGATGATGATACGTCTACCGATAATGTAAATATTTTAGTTGTGAACAATACCCCTTTATCTATTGTTGGTAAAGTATCAAAATATTGTCTTTCGGTTATGCTTTATTCAAAAGTTCTTGCCAATATTTTAGATTCTATATTTTCCAGGTACGAAAGCGGTGATCAAAGCTCGAAAACTTTAAGTAGAGAAAGAATGCTTGATACCTGGAGAAGAGAATTACCAAAAGACTTAAAATTTGAAATTGATGTCAATGGTCTAACTTTAATAAATAACAAGGACCATACCCTGTCGCTATTAGATGGGAATATTTGGAAAAACTATTCCAATCAGCAATTAACTTTGATTTTCCTTTATTACCATGCTAAAATTTTAATTTATTTGCCAGTTATTTCAAAGCATGGTAACGACCATCATAATGTTGGCTTATCACAAAAAGAGCAACTTTTTAAACTGAAAGGAGATTTTAGTGCCAATGTCGTATCTCTGACGATTGTAATACAACAATCAGCACTAAGGATATTGGAAATATTGAAGAGTTTATCCAATTCTACTACGAGTACATTCTTATTACCTATACCAATGAGTTTAACAAGAGAACAAGCTAGATTGTCTTTATTGGTTGCCAAGGGTTCACTTGATTACGTAAAGAATGGTCCTTTATATCAAAATCTGAGACAGTTGTTACTTGATACCATTCAATCAATCAGTACTCATGGAGAATACGATGGGCCAGGTGGGCTAACTAAAAATGCAGTTAAAATTTTAGAATTGGCAATTTTAAGTATACTTGGATTGAACTTGAATAAATCAGTTATTGGTAGAAAGAGGCAATCAGTACAACCGATACGTAAGCCAGAACCTGAGACCAAAGTTTCTCCATCTAGATTGGGTGGCAGTACACCAACATCTAAACTTGTGAACGTGCAAACGTACGATTCAGAGGAAGGAATATCGAGAACAGAGAGCTCTACATACAGTAATAACAGAAGCATGAACGGCAATTTGAGTAGTAGCAATGATGGATATGAAAACGTGAATAATGGAATCTACAATGATAATGCAAATCTGAATAATAATGGCAGTAAAAATCACAACAACAATAGCAACGACAATTCTATGTGCACCAACAGTATGAGTAATCTTAATGGTATTGCAACAAGTCCAAGCAATGCATTGCAAATGAATGGAGATGACAGCATTGATGATATACTTGAATTTGATCCTTTCAAAATGAATTTAAATACTGACTTAATGATGAATGAATTTGCAGCTGATGGTTCTCTAGGATTGGTTCCATTTTTGGAAATGAACAGTAATGGGAACTACAATAATTATTCAATGGAAACCCGAGAAGAAAATTGGTAGAACGAATAGTATCCCTTGTATATACTTAATAATACATTATTTATTTATTAAGCCAGGTGATGTAATGAGCAAAATCTCCCACTGGGAACAGTCTTGGTAATAATATCTCTTTGCCTCCGATGTTTGGACTGAGTACAACCACAGTTGCACGAACATAGTATGAAGAAAACAAAGCATTTGAGAAATATAGAATTACTTCACAGGCGAGCATATTTAATTGACTATCCATGGATATCATTTGGGAAAGGGTCATTATCGTAGGGCAATTTCTTTAGCGTGACTTGTAATTAACTTTATGGTTTGTAGTCATACGGCTTTAGTCATGTTTCTCCGAGATTTTCTGCTCAACTCCGAGGAAGAATGGCATGTCATCGTAGAAGTTGAATATTGAATTGAGAAAATGTGACCTATCCAATCACGTTTAAGCAAGAGAACGGATATTCATCGGACATTGGAATGGTTAACAAAGAAACAATATAATGCAATACTGTACTTTTATTAGAGTTGCTGAAAAAAGCGGGGGACGTTAATGATCCGTTCGCGGATCCTGAAAAACTCGGATCCGGAATAGTTTGACATTTGTGGGGGAACTTTGGGATGGCTTGCAGTATATAAGGTACGGATAACCGCTTGCAAATTCAAGAAAAGATTCCAAATTGGATACCATCAAAAATAATGACTACTTTTTCTAAAGTCAACTTCAAGACTCTAAATTATAATGCTTTCAGACCACACTATCCTGCACTGTTCTACAAGATTCTTGCTGATTACGCAACTCAAAATGGTTCAACTCCAGTAAACAAGGCAGTTGATCTTGGTTGTGGTACTGGAGTTGCTACTTATCCGCTTTTAAATTTTTCAGAAAAGGTTACTGGTATTGATTTATCGGCAAAGATGATCGATACAGCCAATCTGTTGATTGAAGAAAGATTGTCTCAGTTACAAATCCTGGATACCAAAAGAATTAATTTTGTTGTTGGAAGCGTCGAATCTTTAGCCTACAAGAAACAAGGTGTCGAAAGTATATTTGGGAATGGTGACTTAGACTTGGTCACCGCTGCTCAATGTATACATTGGTTTAAAGATTACCCCACGTTTTTCGAATCCATTGCTAAGCTGTTAAAGCCTGGCGGTACTTTGGCTTACTGGTACTACATTGATCCAATTGTTGTTGATTACTCCGGTAGTGACAAAGATACAAAAGAAGTTAAGCAAAACAAGTTAAAAAGATCTTGGGAAATTGTTTCTAAGTATTTGTATGATGACCCAAGTTTTGCTGGCCCTCACTGGGAACAACCTGGTAGATCAATTATTAGAGATCATTTAAGCGTAGTCAATGAAAATATTCCACTGGATCTTTTCACTGATATTACAAACAATAAATTTGTTGCAGATGTTGATGGAGTATTCACTCCAGATGAAAATAAGGATCTTAAGATTGTTATGAAAAACCTCCCAATGGATGCAATTAGAGACTATCATAGCACTGGTAGTGGGTACCACAACTACAGAGAAGCTGCAGGCGATAAGGCAATAAACGTACCAGAACAAATCTTAAAAGATTGGGAAGAGGAATTAGGCTGGACTTCTGAAACTACTGCTGATTTTGTTTTCCATACTGGTTACACATTTATGAGAAAGAAGTAAGGCACGAGGAGGTACTTTGGTGGATAAAAATTTCTTTGAATTCAGTAAGTATCGCTGGTAGCTCCACTAGCACTTACCAGGCGAGAACAGTGCATTCAGCCTGTCCCTCTTATGTCGTACTTTTGACCGTACGGCAGTAATAAAAGCAAAAAAAGTATCTAAGATGAATTAGATAAAAAAAGAAAAGAAAAAAGATTTATGACATAGAAAGTAGCTGTGATAGATGATAGCCCCACGTTCACATTATGGATTGCATCACAATACAGATTTGAATAGAAAAAAATCACCTGTAATTGTATATGTTTCAACTCTATCACTAAGAGGGGTCCTTCTAAAGGGTCTCGGTGAATGCGAAAGAAACTGCGAATATTAAAAATCGAGGTAGCAATTTACGGAACCAACACTTTCGAGATAGGAAAGTTCAAGAGCCGCTTTCCAAGTACCAAAGAACTTCCTTCTTAAGCTTGAGAAGAATACTTCATTAAATAATATTTTACGCACTCTCTTTAAGCCACTTTGTTCCCTGTAATTTCCCAGGCTGCTATGTCAATGATAATGACACAGTGGCAGTATCACTGCGCGCTAATTAACCAAAGAAAAAAAAATATACACGTAATACAAAGGCCGGTGGTGGTGATGTTTTTTTTTTTTTTCAGTTGAACTCCTTTCTTTCATTCTCTTTCTTTTACTGTTAAAAGCACGCCTAAGATGTCTGGTAACCTTAAAAAAAGGGGAAACAAGAAAGCTGCAGTAGCTGTCTCATCTGCTGAGGTTTCAGCAGATGAATTGGACTTTAAATCAAAGTCTGTAGTGGTTCCAAAGCTAGAAGAAGAACAGAAGTACTATATCGCATGTGCTGTAATTACCATAATCGGTGCTTACTTACGTTTTAGTGATATTTCATACCCAAAGATGGTTGTCTTTGATGAAGTTCATTTTGGTAAGTTTGCTTCTTACTACTTGGAAAGAACATACTTCTTTGATTTGCACCCTCCATTTGCAAAGTTATTAATTGCATTTGTTGGTTGGCTCGTAGGTTATGGTGGTGAATTCAAGTTTGATAACATCAGTGATAAGTACGAAGATCAATTTCCAGCTGTTCCTTATGTTGCCTACCGTGCCTTATCTGCCATTCAAGGTACTGCTGTCATCCCATTGTTATTCTGGACCTTAAAGACTTTGAACTTTTCAGTATTAGCTTGCTTCTTAGCCAGTGCTATCGTTTGCTTTGATAATGCTCACGTTATTGATTCAAGATTGATTCTTTTAGATTCAACTTTGATCTTAGCGGTTGCATTGACCATTTTCAGTTACGTTAAATTTTCAACCTTTAGATTGCAACCATTTTCAAACAGTTGGTGGATTTGGCTTTATTCTACTGGTATTTCTTTATCTTTAGTTATTTCAACCAAATACGTTGGTGTCTTTACTTACTTCACCATCGGTATTGGTGTATTGTATGAATTATGGATCCTTTTAGATATTAAGAAAGGTATTCCAATGCAAGACTTGGTTCATCATTTCTTTGCTAGATTATGGGCCTTAATTGCTGTTCCTTTCTGTTTATACCTTTTCTGGTTCTATTTACATTTCCAAATCTTAACCAAATCTGGTCCTGGTGATGCCTTTATGTCTGGTGAATTCCAAGAAACTTTAGAGGAATCTGCATTAGCAAAGAATTCCAAGCAAATTCATTTTTATGATCAATTAACTATTGTTCACAGAGAAACTGAAGGTTATTTACATTCTCATCCTGAAAGATACCCATTGCGTTATGAAGATGGTAGAATTTCTTCGCAAGGTCAACAAGTTACCTCAGTTTATGATCATGCAAATAATGAACCATTAGATCCAAATAACTGGTGGGAAATTGTTCCAAGTGATGACACTCATGTTGGAAGAGTAAACCATAAAGTTTATACTGAAGACGTTGTTCGTTTCAGACATGTCCAAACTGGTGGTTTCTTACTTGCACATGATGTGGCATCCCCATTGAAACCAACCAATGAAGAATTCACTGTTGTTTTTGATGAAGAAGCTGCTGGTAGATTTAATGAGACTTTATTCAAGTTAAAGTTTACTGAAATAACTGCTGCTGCCAAGGCTAGTAATAAGAGAGTTGGGATTCAAACACTTGCAACGGACTTTAAGATTATTCATGTTGACACTGTGGTCGCTATGTGGACCCACGATGATGAAGTTTTACCAAGCTGGGCTTTCAATCAAAGAGAAGTTAGTGGTAATAAGAAGGTTACTGATAAAGACGTTTCTTGGAGATTTAATGAGATTGTTAATATGAATCCAACCGACCCAAGAAACTTCGTTGAAGCTAAAGAACTCCGTAAAATCCCATTCTTAAAGAAGTGGTGGGAATTACAATTTTTAATGTTCCATCATAATAATCAATTAACACTGGATCATCCATATGCCTCTCAACCTGATTCTTGGCCATTGGCATTGAGTGGTGTTTCCTTCTGGAACAGCAATGCTGAAAGAAAGCAAATTTTCTTTGTCGGTAACATCGTTGGTTGGTGGGGACAAGTTGCATTTATTGCCATTTACGTTGGATTACTCCTTGCGGATCAAATCACCAGACGTCGTGGTGTATTCATCTTGAATGATAAGTCTAGATCAAGATTATATAACACCATCGGGTTTTTCTTTGCTGGTTGGGCTGCTCATTACTTCCCTTTCTTCCTTATGAATAGACAAAAATTCTTACATCACTACTTACCAGCTCATTTAATTGCTGCACTTTTTGTTGGTGCTATTGCCGAATTTATTTGCACAGATAATTCAATTTCCGATAAGACAAAGGGTCTTAATAAATTGAAGTTGTCTATTGTTGTCGGATTATACACTTTTGGTATGGCCTGGTTCTTTTACTATTTCAGCGCTATTACCTATGGTGATGTTTCTTTAGCCCCAGAACAAATTAGGGCAAGAGAGTGGTTTGACATTGCTTTACACTACGGCAAGTAGGAAAAAGAAACTAAAAAAATAGAGGGTAACTCAAGATTACATATATATAAAAAGTACAATTATTATGTCTTTGTTAACAAAATGAAGATAAATATAGATAAAACGAATAAGTGGTAATGTAGAACTTTTTTTAAAAGAATTATGTTAGAAGAAATATTCTGGATAATCTGTTCCAGTTTATATAACAATTTTTTTCGAATGGTAGCTCCATTAATTCTTGAAATGATTCATTGTATATCTTGGGGGAATTGAGCACATGATATATGAACGGGTCAAAAGGAAATTGCAAGGCGGCGCGCGGCTGATCCAATATGAAAAACTCGAATTGAAAGGTTTATTATTTTGACAAGCTTGTTTCCTTTTTCTTCTTCTACCATTTCTTCGTCTTAGTATTTATTAAAATGTCCGTTAGATCATTCCTTACCTCGCTTAAGAGCCTTGTTGATTCGGGATCTCTTTTGAAATCACCATTAAAGTTCGTTACTGGGAACCAATCCGCAGATTTAGATTCAGTCATTTCTGCAATCTCATACTCTTACTTCACGAACTTGAAAGACTCTTCAAATCATATCATCCCATTGATTAACATCCCAAGATCTGACTTGAAGTTACGCAGAGATATTGAGCTGGTTTTAAAAGCTCATTCGATTACTGAAGACTTACTTTACTTTGTTGAAGATTTTAGTAAACTTATCCTGCAAGCCAAGGATGTTCCATCATTGGTTACTCTTGTTGACCATTGTAGTTTACAAGGTGACGAGTTAATTGGTGCTTTCAGTGAAAAGAAAATTGATGTTGTCTCCATTATTGACCATCACGCTGACGAGGGTTTTGCTGTAAATGCCAGTCCAAGAATTATTCAAACCAACGGTTCTTGCTCGAGTTTGGTTTTTAACTATTGGGTTAAGCAAATTGGTGAACCATTACCATTCTATGAAAAAACTGACGTCGTTTCATTGTTATTGGCTCCATTACTTATTGATACTACTAATATGACAGCCAAGGTCGAAGCAGAAGATGCAGTAGCATTCAAAGCCTACTCTGAAATCTTAAATTCTCCAAATAATGCTGCAAGAGATGGCCTTGTTCAATTTGTTAATACCGGTGAGTCCAAGTCTGTTTCTACTAGTTCCACTGAAACTACTATCTTTGAAGACTTTTATAAGTTAGTTAAGTCGGAAAAGAAGAACATTAAGGGCTTTACTTTTAAGGATTTCTTAAGAAAGGATTACAAGCAGTTTGTATTTGTCAGCGCCAAAACAGGTGTCAAATCAAAGATTGGATTTAGTTCATTACTGAAGCCATTCTCATGGATCTTAAAGAACTTCTCCGAAGCTGAAGTTCTTAATGCCATTATTGAATTGCGTAAAGATTATGAGTTAGACGTTGAAGTTATGACCACATCTTATACCAGAAAAGATAACGATAAATATGCTAGAGAATTCAATTTCTCGTACGATGCAAGCAACAAGAATGCTGACTTATTTGAAAGATTGCCAGAGTTGGTCAATTCTGCCTTAGATTTACACACTGATGATTTATACAATGTTTCCTCTGACGATATCAAGTCATTAAATTCAAAAGAACAAATTGTCAAGATTTTCAATCAACATAACCTCGCTGCATCCAGAAAGCAAGTTGTTCCAGCTGTCAAGAAAGCAATTGAAGAATCATAGTATATTATATTAACTAGAGTATTTATGAGAATATAAATTAATATACAAAATAAAAAGACCATTATTTAAATGTTTGTGACAGAAACGTTTTTTGATAGATATTTGTGATTTCTATATACTTGGTAGGTAACTAACTTTATACTCTATATAACCCTTTTCTTCTTCCTTTAATCTTGTTGATTGATTCGAAATAGGTAGGTTTTCGTTTGTTGCATTCAAAATATCTATTAAAGATTGATAGACCTCTACAGGTACTTCAAATGGCTCAACGTTGTCCTCTTCTTCCTCATCTAATTTGCTTTCTATGTCTTCATTCATCATAACCTTTAAGGCATTACCGAATACTTTATCCCCAGTAGATATATTTATCCCGATATTCGTCACCCATAGCAAAAGCTTACTGTTGACCACAAACTTCCGGACCGCCAACGAATTAATTTTATCCATAATCAAGTTATATACATAAAGGTAAGGTTGGTAGATTTCAACAAAAGAATCATTATCCATACTATATTCAAGTTTTAAATTCCATTTGTTTAACCGGAAATACATCTCTTTATTGTAAATGGATATTTCCTCGAGGTATTCGCCAATTGGCTGATGACATGACTTACAAATGCATTGATCATCTTGAATCAGTAAAAAGTTACTATCTTCGCTGTCTTCTCTACAAAGAAGGTAGTAGCTCCCTATTATAATCTCCTGGGAATTTCCTGGCTTCAATATCCCATTGTAATATCCTGATTTTTCCTGATTCGATTTCAAATCAATATTTGGCTTATGACAATGCCAAAATTCCATCATCTCAGCCCATAACTCCGATGGCAGATCAAAAAAGGAGCGTGAGTTACTATCAATCAATCTCTGGTTACATTTTTTACAATGGAAACTGAATATATTTTTCTTTGTCTCGGGGTCAACAGGAGTTCTCTCTTTCAAATCTTGAACTGACCAGTTTTGAACAAAGGAAGTATTTGACAAAGAAGGCACTGAATAATTCATAAATGAAGAAGAAGATAGTTCTTGTTCCACACTAGGAACCTTCAACAGTATTGATATATTACTCTTATCTTTATTTGACTTTAAATTTATAAGTTTTACTTCAGCATCACTTCCTCCATTTGGAAATGGTAATTTTATTGCTTTCTCTCCCACATTTAATATATTTTGAGCTTTATCATACAATATTTTTGGATTATCATTACCATTAGCATCAAGTGAGATTATTACTGAATCAATTCTTGGGAAATACTCTGCCAAGTACATACTATACAGAATATATAAATGTTTAATGTTAATAGATCAAATGTAAATAGTTATGGAGATACCAGATGATCATCGATATTCCTGTACATAAACTTTTGTATGTAAGAACCACACTTATGTTTACTAGTACGGAGGAGATGTGAAGTATCAAGTATCTAATATTTGTGAACCTTACGCCTTCGTCTCTTGGAAAGGGACGTACACTGTCCAATTAATGTGAATATTTTGTTTGTTAATCATAAGATACAGAAAATGAATTTACGTTTTTTTGATATCATTTAAAAGGATATTAGGTATATTAGATATATGAGCTATATAGGTATATTTTATGAAATGAATCTTTTAGCAAAGTTTTTTTGAATATATATTTTATTGTGGATAAGCTGGTTGAGATGACAGCCTATTTCTTCTAGGTAAAATGATATAATTATCAGATGGACCTATTTGACTTGGTGGTTGCAAGTGTGCGGCTCCAGTTTTGGTGTTAATCGGAGTATGAAAAACATATACATCCTTGTTCAACGTATCATAACTAGCCGATCTTGTATGATCATATAATTGATCAAGTGGTACTTGTTGTGGCATGCTGAGATTCAATTTCTCGGAGATACTTTTTCCTACTGGTTGAGAGTGGGCGTTTGGTGGGGATGGTTGTTGCAGTCTTACTTGAGAAAGTGGAGACACTTTACCTTCTTTTAGTTTTCCTTCTTTTAGTTTTTGTTGAAATTCTAAGTAATCTTTGTACTGCAGTGGGGTATGAACATCGCCAATGTTAATTTGATGACTAGAGATTTTTGATGTTGGTGCTGGTGGTACTGGTGCTGGCGATGGACTTCTTGAAAAAGTTGGAGCATCTTTGTAATCAATTAATGAAAACCTTTCGGGAGTAAATATTTCACCAACCATTTTATTTGAACCTGATCTCGATGAGTGTCTCGATGGGTTTGCACTACGAACCTTAACTTGTGAAAGCAGAGCATACGAAGGCTGTGTTCCGTCTTGTGGCGGAATTTGTGGCAGTAGTTGTTGCTGAATTTGGTTTTGGTATTGTTGCTGTTGTTGCTGTTGTTGTTGTTGTTGTTGTTTTTGTTGTTGCTGTTGTGGTGGTGAGACCTTCCTTCTTGGTTGAACATTATTAATGAAAAGATGGAAATTGTTATATCTTTCAGCTAATTCACTTGGAGAATCAATAAAGCAAAGATAATTCAAACTTGCATGTAAAAATGTTAATTGGGGATTTTTAAGCATATACTCACGGAAATGAACCAATTTGAATACTATAGATACTCTAGCAAATCCACTAACAATCAAAATCGACGTAATCGAATTGACCATACCCTTACATAAAGGATCTAAATTCAATTCAATTTTATTAAACAAATGAAGTTCTCTTCTCGTTGTCGACTGAGATTTATTTTCCAATGAAGCACCAGCAGCTCCAGTTCCAGCTCCAGCATCCTGTTGTACTAGTATTGAGCCAATAACATCACCATATATTCTATTAACCACCAAACACCCATGACTAAAAAGTAGCCATAGCCTTATAAAAAGGAATACTGTTGACGTTATGGTATTTTGTTCTAATACGCCTGTAATTAAATTTTGCTGGAATAAATTTTCCAAATAAATTATTAGTACATATGAGATCCAATAATTTACAAGAAATTGAAGTTGTACATTAGCCTGTTGTAACTTCTGTTGTGAATTGATATCCTGGTTCAGTGCCTTGAAAGTTAAAAACAAGGGGAAGAAGAACGTCGTAGTTGCTGATATGATGAATGTAAGTACCGAAATCATTATATGGTAAGTCAATTGAAAATATTTTGATAAAAATATTCAGACTATTAATTTTGCAGCTATATTTTCACTTGTACTTCTGAATAATTATATATATATTTGTTCTGTGATGAGCTTGAGCTTGAGCTTGAGCTTTTTGAGGGAATATATTGCTGTGACCCTCGCTTATTCTATGTGTATGGCACTTCTTTTTTTTCACCCTTAACTGTGTGAGCTGGGAATTATTCCCACTTGTTGCTTAGTTATGTCTAGACCTTTTGAAGGGGATGTTGCAGCTATTATTTTTTTTCTCACCTGTGATGCTTAATGATGTCACAAATGAAAAAAAAAAAAATTTGTTACCCACACACACGCAATATCAGATATAGGAAAAACCTTAAAGCAGAAATCCAAAGTGTTAGTTTTTGTTAGTAAGGTAAAGATCAAGCAGCAATCAAGCAACTAAAAAAGAAAAAAACAATAAGGATGTGGTAAAAAGTGGGTTGATTGAAGATGTGGGTTGAATGTGGGGGTGGTGACAGACTGGCTTAGTGAGCAAACGTGTAAAATACTATTTGTGTTCTCTCCCTTCTAGTGTATGTACCGTGTACTTCTTGTAGCGCTTACGTAAAAAGCAAATATTCGTTTGGTTACGATAAAAAAAAAAAAAAAAAAAAATTCCTGGTTTACCTCCTTACTTGATTATGGGGAATGCGCCGTGTGTTTTATAATGTGAAGACGGTTAGGTTGTAAGAAAGGAAGTGTTAAATAATTCAATGATCTTATTTCCAGAAAAAGAGAGTGTTTTTTCTTTAAGAATCATAAGCGCCAAAAAGATCTACTAAATTTAGTTTGGCGCTTACGTTTATCCCCATTCTAGATTTTCGGGTCATTCGTACTAAATAAGGTTTGTAGCAGTAATACAGCCGGTGGTTGCGTACTACCCACGTTACCAAAAATAAAATACAAATCGGCTTGGCTAGGTTAGCTTGGGATGCTTTAATGCATTTGTTTGGGGTGGAGTTACCGGTCTTCTTTGATTTGGTTCAGCATGCACCGAATGAACCGAAACGGTGGATGATTCGGTTTCAACCGCCGTTCCATCTCATTCACACTTTAATTGTAACATCCCTGTATGGAATGAGAGTTAATCGGGGGAAAAATAAGCTTACCAAACCGTTATGCGTGTAGAAAATATTCTTAAAGGAAAAATTTCAAGAACGTCATCCCTCGCAAACATGTCTCAGAGAGAGAGATGGGTCAAAGAAATTTTAAAATGGAGTAAATATTGTGGTCACGTTACGCGGCACGTGCTTTTTTATTTGATAAAAACAAATCAGCAGAAGTAACGCGAGAAGTTCCAAACATTTCAAATAGATAAACATATTTTAAACGCGTATCGAATACAAATATTTACGTGCATAAACACTTATTTATTCATTTACTTATTTATTGATTTTATTTGTTATATAATATTTGAGGAAGTATGGACGAATTTGAGGTATCACATACTAGTAGATTAATAGATGTTCCTGAATCAGGTCATGAGATAGCTGAAGCTGAAAGAGAAGCTGAATCTAATGATCTTCTTGGTCTTGATCAACCTTTAAAACTTGTTTCTAGGGCTAAAATTGCAAAAATTGATGATGAAAGAATGTTAACAAATCCAAATGGTATTAAATATATAGCGAAGAACTATAACAAAGTGAATAGAATCATAAAAAAGAATGATCTAAAACTATCTCAAAGAATTGCAAAGTCATCTAACTTAACATCATCAGCACAGAAGAGGCTCAAATATGAGAACGAATTCAATAACCTTTCATCCATCTTACAATTTTATCAATTATGGTGTCATGGTTTATTCCCCAAGGCAAACTTTAAGGATTGTTTGAAACTAATCCGAGTTTATGGGGGGAAGTCATCGCACATGAAGCTTTATAGAAGAGAATTGCTTGACCAGCAAATATTAAAATTAAAACAAGAGAAGGGGATTATAGATGAAGCCCCATTCGATGATTTGGATATGGAAATGAGTATGGATAGAGATATTGGTATAGCTGCACCATTGGCAAGCGTTGAACAAAGTAGTAGAGCTGTTCAAGAACAACGTAATGGTGATGAAAATGGTGATGGTGATGAAGATGATGACGATGATGATTGGAGCTTTATGAATAGATCGTCAAGATCAAAGAATTCCCTTTTTATAGGTGATGATGATGATGATGATTTATATACAACTCCATCTACACAACCACAGCTACAAACGCAACAAGCTTCTACTACCACTGCTAAACCACAACAAAATAAATCTACTGCCTCTTCCACATCTAATGAATTCCCTGATTTCTCTGATTTCTCTGATGAAGTAGCAAACAATCCTTCAAACGATGGTGGTGCTGAAGGTGATGATTATGAAATGGATCTAATGAGAGAAATGGGTTTATAGATTATTTATGTTCTCTTGCAAGTTAATGCTATAGTATTGATTTGTATTCCGCTTAACTAGATATAAATATTTTCCTTAAAATACTGGCATATTCAAATACATTTGAAATCATATCTGTATTAAATGCATCTTTCCTAATACCTTCATTAAAACATGCAACTAAATATCCTCCAGATCTTAAATAAACATCAATATTCCCATCTAAATCACCAATATTATCATTATCAATTCCCTTCTTAATTCTATTCTTTCTAATCAATTTGGAATTCAGTCTATAAAATGGCATAATAATTCCATCATTATATAATGATGTTTCTCTAACATTTTGATAATGTATACCAAATTCAGCTATAAATGCTGCATAATGAATTTCATTTTCAAATTGTAAATTAGTATAATTATATCCATGATGCCCAATGATTCGGGTTATATATTCATTTCCCTTTTTACCTTCAGTGCTACCCTTTTCGTCACTCAATTTGGTTAATTTATTGGAATGTTTAAATCTTTCTGCATCAACTTTCTTCTCCTTTAAAGGGAAGAAATCTTTCTTGATTTGATATAATTCTGCAATTCTAATCTCCAATATATAAACAAAATCAACTTCAAATTTACTACTAATAAATCTTGCTAATTGAGTACCTCCATTCTTTAAATTCCCACAATTGAACAATTTTTCAAATAATAATTGCTTAACCTTATCACTATCATCCTTCCCATTAAATCTTGAAAATCTAAAACTTGAATTTTGTGTATATGGACCTCCAGATCCATCTTTTTCAAAAATATTTGTCATTTGTTCACCTTTACTAGTGGCCCTACCAATCTTTCTCGTAAGTGATTTTATTCCATCAAATTCTTCATTTACAGCTAGTGAAGTTCCAGTAGTACTGTTTCTCTTTTTGACTAATTTATCAATTGGAGTTTCAAGAACACTCATTATCTCCTTTGCATAATTTTCGAAAATCTTGATTTTTTCACTTGGAAATTCCCTCTTTGCAAAAGAATCAAATATTGATAAAGCACCAATCACTGTACCGTTCTTGGTTGCTAATGGAACACCAAGGTAAAATTTTATTCTTGGGATACCAATTACAAACGGATTTTGACTTGTTCTCCAATCTTTGGTAGCATCCAAAAGTAAGAAATGACCATGAGACAAGATTGTATGTGAATCAATTGATGCAATTCTTGGAATATCAGTTAAATCAAGTAAGTGTTCAAATTTAATTAACACTCTTGAAGAATCAACAATTGTAATTGATATCCCATTCATTGAGAATTCCCCTCGAATTCTACTAATAATCTTCTTGAAGATAGAACTTTCCTTCCAATGAGGTAAGTTATTAAATTTTCTAACCAATTCACGTCTTGATGATTCATTGTAGCATTCTGGAGGTTGGAAAGTGGAAGGATTTGAAATACATGAAGGTAATGGTACGCTTGAAAGGTTCCATTTTCCCTATGGTAATGTTAGTATTTTCGCAGTCAAAATGTTAATTTTGCAGCCTTAAAAAGGGCGTCATATAAAAATTGATATCACTTCAGCAGAGTTTAACACTGTCAAAGCTGGAATATATATTTGCTGTAGGGTAGCTTCTTAAGTATAACTATAATTAAAACTATAACTCTGTCAGTTAGCACGTACTTTTGAATATACATCAACAAAATGTGCAATTGTTAAGGTAATAGGCTTCGTAGTTCTTTCTGCAGTGGGTGCAAGAAACTTGATGTTGCCATTGGTAGTACTCTTCGTTGGAGAAGTAGAACTGCTAGCAATTTTATTCAACCTATCCATGTCTGATATAATGAGAATAAAGAAGAAGTTAAAGGTATTGCCTTCTAAAGCAGGAAAAAGAAAAAAAATGAAATCTATTATCATCTTCCACAAATTCAATGAACACACAAATTCAAAATGTTATTTTCTTGTCGGGTACAAAAAGATTTAGAAAAGATTTCTTACATTTAAAAGTTAGCTATTTAACAATCATTATTATCTTTCTAGAAAGTAGACTGATTCAAATAATAAAACTTCTATCAATCATTTATTCTTCTTGTTGATTTCTTTGTTTATTTTCTATGTTGTATCTAATCCTTTTCTTCCTTCTTTTCTTCAATCTTTTCCAAATCATTTGATGAACCATCTTCCTTTGTCTTTTCGGCTGCTTCTCTTTCTTGTCTTAATTTTTCTTCCTCTAATGATAATCTTAAGGCAAGAGCTAAATCTGGATCCATATTTGGATCCATGATATCTCCAACACCAGAGCCGAAACCATCGCCATGCATACCATCACCATTAACACCAAATGCTTCATATCCATCTTCTAAAAGAATTGGAGATGAAGCAATAACTTCGTACAACATTCTTGGTCCAGGAGGGATGGTAACCAAATGAGAATTATCATGATTATTTATAATTGAATTAAATTTTTCCAATTTTGATGTATTTATTGATTCTTCACCAAAATTTATAACATCAATTGCAATATTATTCTTCTTCATCTTCTTAGCTAATTTTTCTAATTCCTTTTCCAGTTCAGTAATTGGACTACCAACGAATACAATAATTCTTTGTGCTTGAACCTTGTTTTGACGATGCTTTAATGCTAATGCAGCAACCAGGATCCCATTACCAAATTGAATTTCTCCGCTAATACTAGTGTCATGAGCTCCCAGTAAGATTTTACCAAAATCTGTTGTTAAAGTTGAAAGAACCTGTGGTCCGTTTCCACCATAGGCCATAAGCCCTACAGTATTTTCAGGGTTAGAGTTAACCTTGTTCTGGAAAATAAATTCAGTAGCTGTTAATTGTGCATCATAACGTGAGGTAACATAATCACCGTTTCTCATGTACTCTGAATTGTCAATGACAATCATTGTTGCTTCAAGACCACCCATAATTCAAAAATCGAGGAGAATTGACAAGTAGAGTATGGAGGGAAATTTGGGAATTACTAGCTTCTTTAAAAGTGGAAATAAAATTGTAAAAAGCCAAAGAAATAAAATGACTTTCAATACTTGATTCTTTAAACCAAACTATCAATTAATTTTAATAGCTTTCACCAATTGAATTCTTTCCTCTTTATCAATTTCGTCGTGCTCATTTTCTCCTCGCCACCTTCTTTAATGTCCAATACCTATGTGGTAGATTATATGCAGGTTTTGTGTTTTCAATAATCTACTTGGGATCAATAGCAAGAAAATGGATTCAATAGCACGCCAATACTAATACTAAACAACTATCAAACGTTATATTGTCCGTCTGATTTGTAGTCATGTATACAAAAGAGGAAAAGGCTCGATTATTGTCATTTCTTAAGAAAGATTGTGATAGTCGTATACGGCAACTTGAGGAAGAATCTCAAGCTCTTGCAGAAGAAACTGAGACAAAGATTTTAAGAAGATTGAATAATGTAAGTGCTACATTATGGAACGTTAAAGTTAAAGATGTCCTTATGATAGAGAGGCATCATAAGCCTTCTATAAAGCATCTTATTGCTGACATCAAGGCTGCTAGACAATGAAGTAAACAGAAAGACCGATGAGGTAGAGGGATAGCCTTGCGTATTTGGTGAAGATGAGTAAACAGATGCTCAAAGAGACGCAACTGCCCAACGCAGCGGCCGTGAGAGCAATCTCGGGAAGTGGATTCTTCCTAGCATCGTACATAGTATGGGCTATTGCCTGGCCAGTTATCTTGCTGGCTGTGTGGGAACAGTTTTGTATGGCGGATTCTCTTTCCCTCTCTCAGCGCGTTGTGTGTGACTTTTCAGATATATCTGAAACAAGGAGACTTCAGTAACTTTCTACCCACCACTCTTTCTCTTTTCTTTACCCCTTGCCGTTGGACAATGTACGACGCAAGCAAAGTCTCCTTGTCAGTGGTTGCCTTGAAAGCTGCTCTCCTCGGGGCAGTCTTTACAGGTTCAATTGTGGCTCTTTTCACTTCAACATCGCCAATTTTGGCTGTATACGCAGCCAGTATTTCAGTATTTCATATGTCAGAATTCCTCACTACTGCTATTTTCAACTCAAGTGAAGTCGACTCAGATTCGTTTGTATTGGACGACGTTGAGTTGTTGGCCACATATGCTGTTTCCATAGCTGAGTATGCAATCCATTCGATATTCCTCCCAAAGACGGTGACTTTCGTTCAAGTTGTTGGTATCCTTCTCATTGTGGTGGGGCAGGCTTTCAGAACTACTGCGATGTGCACTGCTGGTGAATCTTTCAACCACTACATCCAACGTGAACACAAAGAAAAGCACAAACTTGTCACTAGCGGGATTTATCACATTCTGAGACATCCACTGTATTTTGGGTTCTTTTGGCTTATCATTGGACAGCAACTATTCCTTGGTAATTACTACTTTATGCTATATATATGTTGGTATAAACTTTTCATATTTTTCAAGATTAGAATTGAATTTGAAGAAGCTTATTTAATTAAATTCTTTGGCAATGATTATATTAATTATAAATCTAAAACAAAGGTTTTAATTCCATTTTTGAATTAATCAATAGAGAAAAAGAGAAACAGGTGACATTCATGGAACTTTTACTTCAACGTTTGAACAATTACTCATAAATCTTTCTTTCATACTTGTCGTCGTTTTTCGTTTATTTATATATAATTTAATTCCAATCTAATATAAGTTCTATATTTATAAATAGTTAACTTCTAATTTAATCCAAAAAAAAATAAAAAAATATGCAAAGTATTTCAATATTAAATTTTATTTGATATAAAATTAATTTAAGTTGGTTTAACTCCTAAACCATTAACATTTCTGTACATCATGACTCCATTGTCACCGTCAACGAATTGACATAATCTACCAGAATTCCATAAAGCCTTAAACATGTTTTCATCACTGTACATGTAATGCTTACCCATAACCTTCTTAATTGCTTCAGAAGCTTCTCTAGCATTGTAGAATGGGATTCTTGAAACATAATGGTGTAAAACGTGAGTTTCAATGATATCGTGGAAAAGGTATTGACCAACGAAACCAAATTCTCTATCAATAGTGGCAGCAGCACCTCTAGCAAAAGTCCATTGCTCAGCTTGGTAGTGGGGCATCTTTGGATCAGAGTGTTGTAAAAATGTAATAAAGACTAACCAGTGGTTGATTAAAACGTATGGCAAGAACCAGTTGACGAGAACGTTGAATCCACCAAAGTTTTGGTACCAGTTGTACAAGACAACAGATTGTAAAAGAATACCAATGTCAGATAAAACAATGTACCAGTATTCCCTCGTTTCAAAGATAACAGAGCTTGGGTTGAAGTGGTTCTTCTTCCAGGCTGGAACATCAGCTAATTCTTGACCAGTAACGTTGGTGGTCAAGTAAATCCACCAACCAAAGAGTTGTTGGGTAACTAACGAGTACAAAGTGAAAATTGGGGCATCTTCCATGATATCTTCTAAAGAGTTGGCGTTATGTGCCTTTATGAATTGCTCTTTGGTCTTTGGAACGAAAACCATATCTCTAGTCAAGTGACCAGTAGCCTTGTGGTGCTTACCGTGGGAAAACTTCCATGAGAAGTAAGGAACCATCAAGTATGAGTGTAAGACCCAACCAACGGTGTCGTTGACCCAGCCGTAGTCTGAGAAAGCTTGGTGACCACATTCATGGGCCAAGACCCAGATACCAGTACCGATTAAACCTTGGACGTTAATATAAGCAGTCCATGCGACAAATCTAGCAATCTGGTTTGGAATTGTTGGGATGAAAGTGTTGGCAATGTAACCAATAGTGGACATTAAAAAGATATCTCTAAAGACGTAGTAGAAAGATTCGGTTAATCTTCTTTCGTAACAGTGTGCTGGGATAGCAGAAAGAATATCCTTGATGGAATAATCAGGGGCTTCAAAAGTATTACCAAAGGTATCAATGGCGGTAGTCTTGTCAGTGAACCCTGAGACATTACCTCTTTTTTGTATGTTACCAGCGGATGATGAAGGAGTAGTAGTGGTTGAACTACCAACAGCGACTTTACTCATATTAGAGAACAAGAATAAAGATACGGAAGAAAGACGAAGAAAGAAGAAGAAGAAGAAGAAGAAGAAGAAGAGATCAGAAAATTTAGAATTTTGTGATGATAAAAATTGATTTATATATATATATGTATGCTAAGGAAAAACCGCGTGGTCAGAATTGGTTGCAGATTTTCCTTTTT
>JANIVZ010000075.1:0-69878 GCA_030578175.1 Dujonia santamariae | reverse complement strand
TGGTTGGCTCAAGGATGCTGTAATTGATTCTAATGTGGAGGTAGATGTGTCAGTAGACGAAATCCAGTTTGCGAGATCCTGCACAAAACTCCGCAAGCATGACAGATTTTGAAAATTGTACGGGCGCACTTAACTAATTTCTATGAGGCGCGCCCGCCAGCACTTGTTGCCGCTGCTCCTCCCCCACAATTCGCTTTTAACGATCTTGAGCCCGGGTCCCCATATCAGAATACTAAAACTTAATCCCATTCCCAATCGAATCCGTCCATACCCACATCCACCCCACGCACCCACCCACCGACCATTCCATAATTGTTTTATTAAGATTAGAGGTCCTTATAAAACCAATGCCCATAAATTAAAAAATAAAAATAAATAATTTAAATAATAAATCAAGCTGTCCCCTTTTTCCTTCTTCCATTTTCTTATTATATTTCACACTCCATAATATTACAAATGCCGTGCAATGCCGTGTATTACAAACCCTTATATAATTTATAATGAGAATAATGAAAATTTCATTTGTTATTATTATTTCAACTAGCGCTTAATTTTAATAATGCCAATGATTCATATAACATATATATATTTTTTTGGTATAAAAGTCTTTAACATGACGCTCCGCTGGCGCCTATCCGGCGAGGACGATTGCATCGAGCTTGGCTCCCCTTTCGGGGAGATATTACTTATATTCATTTTTAGAAGTACGACCGAAGGGAGCCGAGCTCGATGCAATCGTCCTCGCCGGATAGGCGCCAGCGGAGCGTTTTTCAAAGAGTCTGAATCTTTTATATTCATACAACAAAATTATAAAATTACTCAGTAACCAATTCCGCCTACCAAAAGAACAATGTTTCAATTTTAGTTTGTTTTCCTTTCGGTAGAGTAGAAAGAAAAAGAAAATGTCCCCGAAGTCACTGGACTTTTGTTCTAGAGGGTGATGAATAAATATAAGGGTTTATAATTTAGTCTAATTACCTCATTTTGGAAGAAATATGATGTAATGGATGTTCTAAAAGCCATTTAAATTTTATTTTTATTTCTTAAATAACTTGGTACAATGTCCCTTATTCGTTGGTTCAGAAATATAGGTTACTTGAACAAGAGTGTTAGAAGGATAATACAGGGACCGATTGTCACACTGACATTATAATATAGCTATCGCTAATTTGAAAACATTTCCTTGTTTCAACCCCTTTCCCCCTGTTGATATGGTAACACAAATTCCTTCATTCTCGGACTTTATTCGATCCACCAATAACGTTTTAGATAAGGTATGAATTACCTAATCGAGTTTCTTTTTTTGTTTTTTGTTTTTTTTGACAAGTGAAACCGGTCATACCGTTTAAAATATACTTCTCCCTTTATACTTTTAATTTTTCAAGAAACTTTCTCGATCAAATTAAATATCCCTCTATGCCAACATTTTATAACAATCAGCAAATTTCAAACGTGAATTTTACATAAAATTTGAATATAATATATACCTTCCAACTTTAAACACAACATATCAACGTCACACTAACTAATATTAGCCGAATTCTGTTTTACGTATTCAACAATAGATGATCTCATGCAGGGGATACTCCCATTTTAATATCAACACATTTTGTTCCTCTCCCCCTGCCCCCCCCTTTCTCTCTCTCTCTCTCTTTAATCACCCCTCCTTAATCCCTCCTTCCCTCCACATCTTTCCTCTCAATATTAGTATATTAAGGTTTCCATTTTTCTTTTCTTTTTTACCCCAGATTTCAAGTTATTTTTCAGTCACGTGATAACTCCTAACTCAAATTTATGGAATATTATACCTTTTACTTATACAAAAGAATGTTTCCAGCCAAAAAATTCAAACAAAAAGTTAAGCTCAAATTTAAACCTGTTAGTTTACTTGACTTGAAAAAGCGATAATGATGATGAAGATGTCGCTTTTCTTTTTTGTTTTTGTTTTCATTAAATAGGAATTCTGGGAACTTCCAATAACTTTAACACCAGCTAGCTTCCGTAAGTTGATGAAGGAGATATGTCTGAAAAAAAAATTAGGTTATATCATCCGAGTTGTATCATCATCACTGGAAAATATCAAAGGAAGGATACTAATAAAGAGTATTTGTCACCTATTATCCCAGGACGCTCCGCTGGCGCCTATCCGGCGAGGACAACTGCGTTGAGCTTGTCTCCCTTCGGTCGTACCTTTAGCCATACTGGGAGTTAGAGAATTTTACTGACGGGGTGCATAGATTAATGTGATTGGCCAAATAATTTATTCAGTTGATCAGATTGAAAGAATGCAATAATTTTTACAAAAAGGAACGATTTTCTATGAAACCGCCGTCCCTTGTCAGGAACTCTAGTGGAGCGGCAACTTTAGTAGAATCTGATATTACCAATAGCCCGTAATACTCAGTAAGGGCCCATAGGGCCAGCACTATATAATATTCAGCTCTATTAGATTCTCTCTCTCTTTTCTCAATATCCATAACATAGTTATTCAATTAGATAGGGTCACCCTACTTGGTTTAAACCATACTGAATAGTAGTAGTAGTATGTGACGTTTCTACTATTTATCAAAGGCTGATTTAATTGAAAAATTCGCGCGTATTACTACTACCTAATAAATAAGTTACCGATATTCTAATCAACTTCTCTTTATTGACTTATTTGATTCCAATGTCATTTAGGGATGCTCTTCAAACATATATAGATAACCCTGAAAAACATAAAGATTCAGTTCTTTTTTCGGATGAAAATGTAGTTATCATTAAAGATTCCTTTCCAAAGTCAATTCAACATCTATTGATATTACCGAAAAGATATACTCATATTCATCCCATTGAAGTATTTAAGAAAGATCCCGAATTTTATTCAACTATAGAAAAATATATCCCAGTTGCGAAGAAACTATTGCTAGATAATTTAGTCTCTGATAATTGGAGCGTAAGTGACGAACTGATGTTTTTCAAGTTTATCAAGGTGGGCATTCATGCTATACCGTCTTTAAGAAATTTACATTTTCATGTAATTACAAAGGATTTTTATTCTGCAAGGTTGAAGAATAAGAAGCATTACAACTCTTTTAATACAGACTTTTTTGTTGAATTTGAAAAGTTGAATCCTAATGCCGAAGCCAGAGTTGTGGATCTTGCAGACCAAGATACCGATATTGAATCCGATGAAGAAACCTTAGTCACTGAGACCAAAAGTCACCAAGTTAAACGTATAAGTCACGACGAAGAAAAACAAATAATAAATTCACCTCTACTCTGTGTTTGGTGTGGTCGGAATTTTGATAATAAATTTACCCAGTTAAAAGTACACTTAGCACAAGAGTTTAAGGATAATTTTAGTAAAGTAGCGAAGAAGATAGAATAAACTTAATAAAAAACACCACAAGAAATATACATCTATATATTGAAACAATGTGAAATCATTCCTTTCTAGCCACGTATTTTGATTGAATCTGTATATGTACATTCTATAACTACAATTGTTTCTACTTACTCCCCAGTAACTCCTAATCCTCTTCTTCATCATCCGTGAGAATGTATTGATTCAAGATTTCCTCCTTCTCTTGATCTGGATTCCTTATTGGCCAAACAAATCCATCAGTTGCCTTTATACTGCTTAAAGTAACAATACAACCATAACAAATGTTCATTGGGTTCCCTTCCGTGTTATCTGAGTCTTCAATTAAACCCTTGGATTGCTTATACAAGGAAACATATTCTCTTTCTTCTTCAGTGGTTATTGGTGCTGATTCGTTGACAGTTATTCTTCTGAGCCATGATTCTGGATTTTGATGAATTTTAACCCCACATACTTGACACTCCTTTGGTTCATCTGAAGTAATCTTTGGTTCACCTAATTTTTCACCAGTTTTAACCACAGTAGATGCAGTAGATGCATACCCAGTTGCATCTAATTGGTTGAAATAATTAGTTGTAAGGTCTCTAATCGTCATATTTCTATTAATTTTCAGTTTTGGTATGGTAGATTCCAATTGAAATTGTTTTAATTCCATAAGTTCAGCATAGGTTTCAATTTCTGCTCTTAATACATCCTTTAATGGATAAATGAATTTAATATCTTGTCCGTTAAAATTAATCAGATGATCAAGAACCTTTTGATGAATAGATGAACCTCTTCCTTTGACAGTAAGTGCAATGATTTCATTGGCTATTCTGGTCATGTTGTGCCCATATAACACAGTAGTACAGTTTTCTAAAAAGGCCGTACGAAGGATTAACTCATCATAAACAATAGTTATAAGATCCTCAGTAGATGATTTGTTAGGACACAACGCAAGAATATCAGAAAGAGATCCTCCTTCTTGGACGTTCTCCAATGTGGCGTGGAAATCAGAATAAAGTCTTATTCTTTTGATAAATTCCTTGTCTAAAATGTATGAGTTTATGTTCAAGATTTTGAAAGTTATCTTAATATCTGGACCAAAGAAACCCTTTAACTTTGTCGAGACGTCTTTGACGTTTTGGTTTAACGCATATAATTCATATTCATCGATATTCAATAATACCAATTCGAAACCTGTTCTGCCCTTATGCATGGCTATTTGCTCTTGAATCAAGGATGCTACAACGTCTAAGAGCACCAACGAGGAGCTCCCCATGGAGCAGGCAAGTAAAACCTTGGTAACAACCCCAGCTTCAGCTGCCTTACCATACTTAACTTTATAAGATTCATCTTGCATCGATTTTCTTTGCTTACCTCTAATAAATCTAACAAAGCATGTCTTACAAAATTTTTCCTTTCTCGTAACCAAAATAGCTTCACTCAGGTGACATCTCAGACAAAGAACATCCGGTGAAGGTGTCAAGTATTCAACTGGAGACGTCGACATGTTTAGGTGATGCTTATTGCAAAGGAAGTAGTGGAATCAGAGATGCTCATCTCTAGTAAGTATCATTTTTTTCCTCATTTCAATATGCGTGCAACCATATATTTGTATTGACGCACTGAAAAATAAACTAAACTCCATACTCTCCACCACACTGTTCTATTCAAATTGTATATAATGGCAGAAGAAAACAATGAAACCGCTCCGGTTAGCGTCCCTCCTCCTTCTATTCCATCCGCTCCACTCGAATCAGATGATGTTGTGAAAGATAAGTCGAAGGTTGATTTCACTAAAGGTGGTGTTGATAATTATAAGTTCTACCCTGATAAGCCTGAAAACCATCGTCATAAGTACCGTTGGGCAATGAAGGAACCTTCAAAGTTTTATGACCCTTGTGAAGAAAGTAGACAAGCCTCAATTAACTGTATGTTACGTAATCAAGAGGATAAGCTTGTTTGTCAAGATTTTTTTGATGCCTACAAGGAGTGTAGAAAGGATTTCTTTGACAAAAAGAAAAAGGATAAGCGTCAAGGAAAGGGTGGATGGGGTGCCTGGTAGATCCGTCACATCTATCTTAACCAAAAAAATTAGTTTATGAAAGATGCCTTATGGCGATCCTGAATTTGTTGATTAGCATATTAGTATACTGTTGTTTGCTACATCATATATATTCTTCTTCTTTCATTTTGTATATAGTTCAATTAATAAATAAGAAAACAGTAAAGATAAAGATATATAACAAAAAAAAAAAAAACCCCAATCAATCCCAATACCAAATTCGTCGTCATTCTATTTGGGATTTACCCTATTACCCTATTTTTGAAATTCAATGTGCTTTACATTCACTTTAACCATTTTCCTATTCCCAAGTAGAAGTACCAGCCTTCCATTTTTGTCTTTTGTTGTGATACTTTTATACCATTTTATAAGTTGAGTTCGAACACCCATCACATCTTTTCAATTCACCAACAAGTGATGTAGTTTTCTTCGCTGGAAGATAAGGATCATTGAAAGATGATCTTCCACTGAATCTTTGTATACCGAATCCATTATAAAGTTGAGTATCAAAATCATCTTCAGATGATGTGAAATTTGAGTTTCCTAATGATATACCAGAGAAGACGTTTTCAAAAATGTCACTTGGTAAATCCAGTCCAAGAGACGTTTGTGATGAAACAGACGTAGGAGTCTCATCTTGATATACATTTGTATATTCAAGGAATGGTCTTGAATTATGAATTGACAATTTTCCAGTTTTACGGTTCAAAGAGCAAAGCAAGATGGCCTTTTTAGAATCAGCTAATTCATTAGCCAAATTATTATTACCTTTCTCTCCAATTAACTCATCTAGAAAAGAATGAATATCAACAGTTAACGTGAAAAGGATATAATTTAAATGAACATTAAGTTGACAATCATCTTGACAAGTGAGATACTCTGTCAACTTTAATATCAACTTTTCATTAAAGCAACCATTTGATAAATTAACAAATCCCCTCTCTGATTTTCTTCTCGATATCCCAGCTTGTTTTTGTAATTCTTGATCCTTTTTTTGTTGTCTTTTCAGTTTTTTCAATTGATTTTGTTGATTTTTGAAATCAGATTCCAAATCCGTTGACAGTGCAATGGATGTATCGAATGCATATTTTATACTTCTAGCAATGTTGACCAATTCCTTACGATTATGAATTAAAGTTGAGTCAAGTGGATAGCCATGCGATCCATGTGTTGTTGGATTTAGAGTACCAATTGGGGGAGCTACTTCAGAAGAAGTACCTGCTGTGCCTAAAATTTTTGAATGATCAGCTGACAATCGAAGATGTTCCTTCAAAGATTTATAACTTTCATAGGCCTCTTTATAAAGGTATGCTTCTTGAAATTGATCAAATGGTTCAACTCTTGTCCATTCAGAAACTTGAATCATAGTTCTATTTGATTTGGGGATATGAGTACATTTAGATTTTGGGCGCTGAGACTGAGATGCGTCTACCTTTAAAAACCTCAAATCCACGGTTTTGAAATCAATAATTGAACCAGAAACTGGAATGTGAAGGTTTTTAGATGAACTTTGATCTTTCTCCTTAGACTTTAAATGATTTAATATTCTTAATTTTTTCAAAATTTCTTTATCTCTCGCAATTGAAAAATCACCAACAAAGAAGTTTAAGATCGCCTGCGACGAAAGCCCAGTGAATACTCCATATAAATTACCAGACTCATAATCAACAGTGGTAAGTGATAATTCAAGTTCAATTTGTTCCACAGAGTCTTTGATAGAATGATCAGATTGGATATTATATCTGTTACCACTGGTTAAGAATGAACTATACATTGTTCCAACTAAGGACTGTAACTTATTTGGAGACAAGCCATTTAAATTTATTTTGTTACCAAATTGGATCGACATTGATTCTATGATTGAGGATTCAGTATGGGGATGAGCATGTGTTTTATGACGCTTACTATTAGGCAATTCAGATTGAAATGGTCTTTTCAAACCATGATCATCTCGTCGTGGATATTCAATAGATTTTATATCAGCTAATTTTAATACCCTTGTTGGAAATTGCAGGGCCAGGATACGTCTACTTCTCAATTTATCCATCGCTTCATCAATACTCGATCCTTCTATTAATCTAGAACAATGTTTATGCCCCTTACTAACAAATAATGGTGATATTCCCCCTGAAAGCTTTGTCACTTGTAAGTTTTTAATAATAGATTTCATCAACTTTGTGTACCATTTAACTTCATTATTATTTGGAACTCTTGCGTAGAATGATCTTAAACCACGACGGGGAGGAATAAGCTGGTGAATCGGTACCCTATGAGAAAGCGGTACATACAGAAGACCAGAAGTTGCAGCAGATACGGAGGCTGGTGTGGCAACACGAGGGAGTGGAAACCCTGACGAAATTGAAGCTGGTGGAGGAGCAGTAGCTTCTACAGATACATTATCAGGGGAAGTAGCATACGCTAGAGATGTGTCGGGGAAGGGTAATGGAATTCGCCTTCTGAACCTTGGTCTTGCACGTATAGCATTACTTCGGGCAAGTGGGATTGCATTAATCAAGGTGTTTGTATTTGTAGTATTCAATCTAGCCGATGATAATAGTAGCCTTTCATTAGATTGTATATCTGACCTAAGATTTGGTTCTGGGTCCAGTTCAATCTCATCATTAAAGCTAAATTCATTCTCTTCTTCACCATCATTAGAGTTAGAGAGAGAATTAGCATTAGCGTTTATATTATGATTATGATTATGATTTTGATTATCATTATTGTTGTCATTATTGTCGTCATTATTGTTGATGTTATTGTTATTATCGCTATCAATATCCGATCCGTCAGATTCACCCACTGGATTTATTCCATAAATGTTTCTAATTTGAGCTGGTAGAGGGTTTGTATTTATATATAGATCATTACCATATACTGAGCTATATCTGTTCTGATTTCTTCTAGCTGACTCCTCTCGTAATATAACCTCTGAAAGTAAATTGATATGATTTAGCGGCGTGGTTTCTTCATCTGAAGAGTTTACTGGTGGCATTATCACTACTGAAAAAGAGACAAGTAGTTAATATTATTAAACTAAGGGGTTTGAAAAAGGGAAAAAATTATTGAAATGAAGATAGTAAATGCAGTAGGTTTTTAAATAATGCTGCGCATACCAATGTATGGGGTGTGTGGGGATGTATAAGTCGGAGATGGCCACTGATTAAGGCAAGACATGGAAGGAAAGAAATAGATAGAGAGTAGGTATAGGAATACCAAATAGAAAAGCACCAGTAGGAAAGTGAGATGCTGGGTGACCCGATAAGGTAATAAACAGGTTCAGTATTACGACCATGTGTAGCCTACGTAAGAATGTGTGTGTTTGGGTGTGGGTGTAACTCATATCATATATAAAATTTCCACCCTCCCCATACACCAATTTATCTAATCCACTATATTTTCCACCATATTGACCAAAAAGAACTATTTAAAACCCTAAATGTAATATCAATTATTTTCCAAATGTTGATTAGAGTTCTTTACTTCAAAAATCTATTAAGATAAAATTATTTATTGATGTTATTATCCTTTTCAAGATGTGGTTCGTGGTTGAGAAGATCTACAGAGAATTATATTTTGGAATAAGGGGTCACGACACCGCAAGACGCTCCGCTGGCGCCTATCCGGCGAGGACGATTGCATCGAGCTTGGCTCCCTTCGGTCGTACCTCTAGAAATAGTGTGTATAAGTAGTAAAGTATATCACCCAAAGGGAATAATCAATACATTAACTGACAGAAGAGTTCACGCCTTGTGGATGACCGGTAATACAGAATGTTCGGACAAAGGTTACTACCCAAAAGAAGGATGATCATAGAAACCCCAATATACCTATCTCCCCGTAGGGGAGCCAAGCTCGATGCAATCGTCCTCGCCGGATAGGCGCCAGCGGAGCGTCTTGCGGTGTCCCTTATTCCAAAATATATACCATAAACCTCTCAAATCTTGAAAGAGGCTCCGCTGAGATCCCTATTCGGCGAGGTCGATTGCATCAAGCTTTTGTTCCGTTCCACTTTTGGCCCTTTTGCCCCTTTCGGGGCACACTAAAGGATAGGAATGATAGAAAAAGAAATAAAAAAATAGGAATGATGAAATTAAATAAATGGTTGCAACGTAAAGATTTGTTATCAACGCGATTTTGCAGCCTTTTTTTTTGTATTGCATCGTATTGTATGTATGGTTCCACCAAAATATAATATCACAAATGATAGACCTGCATACGTGTTTACGTATAATACATCAATATATATATGTACATGCCTCACTCTTACAACCAAAGAAGCGTGATTAATTTGAATGTACATGGCGATCATTCGGGTTCGGTGCTTCTGGATTCTCTCATTCCCGATTCTGGATTCTTACTCGTTTATATTATTTCATTTTCATAATCAGATGGAAGTGCCTCCGCCACAGCAACCGTCTTCTGTTTGAGGCAGAAAAAGAAAAGATATCAAACGCATAGCAATTTTAGTCATGAATGACAGACAAAACAAAGCTACCCGAAATGCTGCTGCTGCTGCAACAATTAGAGTAACAACCTAAATATCGTCAATGTCGTCTCTAACTTCGTCATCGTCCAAACTCCTTTCTTTTCTCTCGTCTCTCTTTATCTCATGCCATTCCCTTCTCAACTTTCTCTCGCTCTCACTCTCCGTACTCTCTTGTTTTTATTATGTTATGTTACTATAGGAACTTTTCTCCCACACACGACATTCCAACCGATGGTATAAACTAAGAAATAAAAAATAACAAAAAATTTTAATATATGTGGTCTTAATACGCGGCTGTTTACTTTGATAAAAGTGTTTCTCCCCTTTCATTAGTGAAAACAAAAAGTAAAAAGACAAGCCAACTAGAACAACTTAAGTTGGAAGCGAATAAAAGGCCAAGGAGATACTACGGTTGATTACTTTTCCTTATACCCCTCAAGACAAAACAAAACAAAACTAAACAAAAACTTGAATAATTATCTGGCTACCCCCATAATCATAATCAAAAGACTAAATACTATTACAACTATATTCTTTTGTATCTTTTTTTTTTTTTTTAAGAAGAAAAGGGCAATATTTATGGAAAAATGACTGAAACAACTTCAGGTTCAATATACTTGTGTGTTAAACAGTTTAATGCTCGTTTGGGTGATGAATTAAACCTAAAAATTGGGGATAAAGTTGAAGTTCTTGCTGATGACAGCGAATATAATGATGGCTGGTATATGGGGCGAAATCTTTTAAACAATGATGTTGGCCTTTATCCAAAGACATTTACCCAGTTACTTCACAGCCCAAAGAATCCGGATTCATTACTAAGATCGAGATCTCGTAGAGTTAACTCTCCTGGTCAACATAAAAATGGTTCATCGCCATCGATAAATAAGGTGGCTGATCAATTTAATGACTTATCAGTCAACAACAATAGTAATGGCAACATCAGCAGCAGTAGTATCAATAATGGAAGTGGCAACGATCACCACATTAAAATTAACGACTCGGCCAATAAGAGTACAGATTTTGCAAATACTAGTACTAGTACTATGAACGATATTGATAAAGCATTAAAAGAACTCCAGGAAAGTCCTATTGCAAGTAGTAAATCAAAAATAAGTTCAAAAGGAATTCCAGGCTTCTTAAATGGCTCATCTACATCCTTTGGTAATGGTGATGGTAATGGGAAGAAATCGTCAAGAGATTCACTTCATGAAGGTCCTGATGTTACCCAAGCACTTGATTGGTCTACTGACCAAGTCACAATGTACTTTGGTAAAGTACTTGGTTTTGATCACCTGATTGCTGATAAATTTTCTGTACATAAAATTACTGGTGCTATCTTGTTTGAATTAGATCTTGCGCATTTAAAAGAACTTGAGATTGATTCATTTGGTACTAGATTTGAAATTTATAAAGAAATTGAAAATTTAAGGAAAATTAACGGGATTTCAACTACAAATACTACTGCCACAACAACTCCTGTTTTAGGTGGTACTGAAGACCGTGGTCCCCCAGTTAATGCATATCCATACGGGAATAAATCAATTAATTCCTCTGCTAGCAGAACTAATGTTTCAGGAAATGAAGATGGTTTTTCTAAATCTACATCACAACTTATGCCATCAGCACTGCTTTCGCGTTCGAATTCTCGTGGTGATGTGTATATAAAAGAGCACCAAAGAAAGAGATCACAATCTTTAGATAATATATCTAAACAAACGCCAAAAGCTAGCGAAGCTCGCTCACCTTCAGTAACCACTCCTCATCACCAATACATCATTAACGATATCTCAACTCCGAATAAAGAAGATAAACGTAGAAGTATGGCTTTTGCCTCTCCAAGAAAGGCTCCAGTACCACCATCCCAAGCATCTCCACCAAACAAGCAATATAAATTTGGTGGTCCGGGAATAGGAAATGAAGACGGTAGTAGTATTGGTGGTCACCAGTATGTCACTAGATCAAATGCTGCAGGTCTTGGAATCTCTGGATTTAGTCGTCCCGCCTCTTCGATCTACGATAATAGTATTATCTCCCACAGTAGAAAAGAGTCTCAATCATCGCAAAATGGTGGAGCTGGTTTAGGTCACCATCGTAGAAATTCATCAACTCTTTCTGCGACTGGAGCAGGACATCATAGAAGACATTCATCATTATTCCTGTTCCTTTCTACAAATGAAGATTTAACTTTGACTGGTGAAAAGAGTACTCCAAAGCAATTATCTACTCAACAACAGCAGCAACAAAATGGAACGACACCTGTTAACCAAATAGGTAATAGGCATTCAACTTTCCATCCTGAAGATGGTGGAGATTATTTCAAAAGTAAGAACATTACTAATAATGCATTGATTTCACCTGCTTACATAAAACCAGAGACACCAACCACAAATACTACCAAGTCAGTAGATTTCTCACCTAATGATGAACCAATTGATATCGATAAGGCAAGTTTATCTCCAAGAAAGCTGAAAGCTGTTTCGTACCGTCCACTCGAGAACAGATCTTCATCATCTCAATTACCTAGAAGTTCTGCTGGAAGTGCTGCTACTCTTGGCGCCTTAGATGAAGAAAAACGTTCTGCATCTGATTCTAAAGCCCCATCTAGATTGAAAACTCTTAGAACAACCTCGACACAAAATTTTAAGAATTTAACAACCCTGAAAAAGCTGAAAACTTCAGCATTCCAAGAAGGTATTAGACAGATTACCCCGGATGATGCTATTAAGACATCGAATCATTCTGGCTGGATGTCAAAGAAATCAGGTCTGAATATTGGTTGGAGATCAAGATATTTCACGTTACATGGAACAAGATTACTGTATTTCACTTCATTAAAGGATAAGAGAGAAAGAGGATTAATCGATATAACAGCTCATAAAGTTATTCCTGTAAATACTGAAGATGCTGTTAATTCTAACGATAAGTATATCGCTATGTATGCTTCTTCAACTGGGTATGGTAGATATTGTTTTAAAATAGTTCCACCCGCACCAGGATTTAAGAAGGGGTTAACTTTCACTCAACCAAAGACCCACTATTTTGCAGTTGAAACTCAAGAAGATATGAGAGCCTGGTTAAAGGCATTAATGACGGCAACTATTGATATCGATGATACAGTTCCCGTTGTAAGCAGTTGTAATACTCCAACGGTTACTTTGGGTAAAGCACAAGAATTGCTTGCAAAGGCAAGAGAGGAAACTAAATTAAAAGATGAAGAATTGAGAGCTCAAGGTTATCTTAGAGATGGGTATGAAACTTATGATCCAAAGCAACAGCAATTACAACCACATTTTGGACAAGAAGAACAAATTTTTACGTCCGAAGAAAACTCGCCGATTGTCAATGAACATATGTTAGAAAGAGCGGAAACTAGTAGACGTAAATCTAATTTAAATTCACAACCATCATTAAGTCTTGACACTTCGGGCCGTAATGTTTCACAACTGTCTACATCTAAGACTCCAACTACTCCACAGTTTTCAAATCAAGGTGGTTTCGCTTCACCTTATTTGTTAGCATCTGGTTTACTCTCACCTAAATCTGGTAACTCTTCATCGGTTAGAGATAGTACTGGAACTAGGGAAAGTTTAGGACTTGGAATTGAAAGAGAAGGAAGTTACAAAGACAAATACATACCACCAACTATTCAATCTGGCAACACTAGCTCCAGTAATATTACTCAATCGCCAGCCTCATCGCCTGGTAATAGAACCACTTTAGATTACTTACCAACAGGTGAAACAACCCCAAAGCTGATTTTTCTGAACAGTAATGGAAGAGTAGTCAGTGGAAGTAAAAAGAAGATTAATGACAAATTAATGGCTTACAGTAGTGATGGTTCAGGAAATCATACATTTTCCATCAAAAAGAAATAGGAAGTTAGTATGTAGTACTGATGAGAATTATATAATAATAATAATAATAATAATAATAATATAATAATGACTAATATTATAAGTAGTTGAAATATGTATTCATTGCAACATATTTCCGCACCTTATGTTTTTTCGCAGTATAGATTTTACAAGCGGGTTATTTGCGATTTGTAAACAATAATTATAAAACAGATCAGCAACTCTAACTTGTAGTTTGCATTAATAGTGAAGAGAAGCTAATAAGGATGCAATCACCTGATCAATCATTTTTGATTCAGAATCTAAGATCAATAATAATTCATTCACTTGATACATTCAATTACAACAATGCAGAGTTTGCCAGTGAACGACTCTTAGCATTAGATTCAACAAACCTAGATTCTGTTTACTTATACTGTCTTACGTTAGTTCATAAAGGTAGATATAAGGGATGTTTCAATTACTTAAGTGACCAAGCAGATCACTTGGGCTGCAGTTACCTATACGCTAAACTGTGTTTAAATTTGAAGAAGTACAAGGAAGGGGTGTATCGATTGCTTAGGATAGACCACTTATACAACGAGACCACTCGAGAGGAAGACGGCGGAGCGTATTATTTGACGGCTGAATTCAGGATGAATTATGAATCCAAGAGGATGATTGGACCAGACCAGCTGTCGGTGTATCATTTGTTGGGAGACTTATACAATGGGATGGGAGACATTAAGAATTCGGCTTTGAGTTACTCACAGTGCTTGAAATTTAATCAGTTTGATTTTGAAGCTTTCCAGAAGCTTTCTAAATTAGGGGTCAATGTCAGAGTCAAGACGATATATAAGTCAAGAGAATTTGGAAAAGTGACTCAGGTTCCACTGTATTCTGTCACATCCCCAAGCAGTAACAGTGGTATGTCTGGAGGTAATGGTGTATCAAATCCATTTTCAGCTACTCCGCCAACTAAGCCAAAGATACATCAAGATGAGAGCAACACAAGTTTTGGAAGTAACAATAACAACAATATGACTCCACGACCTAAGGCACTGTTTCTTGATGCCCCGTTGAGGAGGAGCAGTCATTTTGATAGTAATAACACCGGATCGTCTAGATTACTTAGCGAGACATTTACCAAGCCAAGTTTCCCACTTGAGAGTGTTGTTGATAGCAGACGGAAGCGGGAAAATTCATATTCTAATATTACTTCGAGGTTAATATCCAACCCTACGCAAAATAATACCAGAGGCTTGAAGAGGAGTACAGATCATACTTCATCAACAGGAAGTAGTAATAATAACGTTATTAACAATAATGGTAGTAACGGTAGCACCGTTGGCAATAATATTGTGAACAATAATGGAATTGGCGGTAGTGGTAGCGGTAAAGCTAGCGGAGGTAGCAGCACAAACAGCAGCAGCAGTATAGGAACTAGTTCAACACCTGCTATAGTTGTTCAAAGAAGAATTGAAAATTCAGAAAGATACCTTCTTTCACTCTATGTTATCTTTGCAAAGGGTTTTAAGAGTATGTGTAAATATGATTGTTATAAAGCAATTAGAATCCTTGAACTGCTTCCTGATAACGAAAAGGAAACTCCATGGGTATTATCAAAACTTGGAAGATTACACTATGAGATTGTAAACTATAAGACCAGTGAATATTTTTTTATTAAGTTACGTCAATTAGATAGAACAAGATTGGAAGATATGGAATATTACCTGACATTACTCTGGCATTTGCATAAAAAGGTTGAATTGACATATTTGGCAAACGAATTATATGATTTGGACAGCGAAAGTGCGATAACATGGTGTGTTATTGGTAATCTTTTCTCGGTAACCAGAGAACCAGATGAAGCAATCAAATGTTTTAATAAGTCCATTAAATTAAATGATTCCTTTACTTATGCATATACTTTAAAAGGACATGAATATTTCTCTAACGATAACTATGAATTAGCATTAGAAAATTTCAGAATTAGTTTACTTCATGATCATAGACATTACAATGCTTTATACGGGATTGGGATGGTTTATATTAATTTGGGAGACTATCAAAAGGCAGACTATCATTTCCGAAAGGCAATTTCCATCAATCCAATTAATATTATTTTAATATGTTGTATTGGGATGGTTTTAGAGAAGGTGGGAAAGAAACCTTTAGCATTGAAACAATATGAATTAGCGAATAAATTGCAACCATTGAATCCATTACCAATATTTAAGAAAGCACAATTATTATTTTCAATGCAACAATTCACTCAAGCATTAAAGTATTTTGAAATATTGAAAGATTTAGCACCTGATGAAGCCAGTGTACACTTTCTTTTAGGACAATTATATAAGCTTCATAATGAAAAATATAAGGCAATTAGAGAATTTACAATTGCCTTAAATTTAGATCCTAAGGGGAATTATTTAATAAGAGAAGCAATGGAAAGCTTAAAGGCATGATAAATGAAAAAGGGTAAATAAATTTATATATTACGACTTAATATATTTTTAAAAGAAAGTAAGTGAGAAGTAAATAATAAAATGCGTTAATACTTAAAAAGAGGATCATGATAGAAATGATAATCTAGCTAGTGGTATTGATTTTGCTAGGTATTTTGAGCAGAAAATTATTACATGGTAGAGGATAAGATACCAATCAGCCAGCTTACCTAATAGGGGAGGGGATACCGAATATTATCGAGCTCTTCAGACTTTTGTCGATGTGTGTGTCAAGTGGGTAAAGTAGATTCGCAATATGTACAATTATCACAATGACAGATGAGGTGAAATAATAAGAGATAATGTAGAAAGGGTGCACATGGTTTGGTATTTTTTTTGGAGAAGATAAAGTAAGAGAGTGAAAAGAACAAGTGGGATTGAGAGATGTAGAAGAAGAATATAAAAATTTTGCAACCTTTTTACATTATCATTTTAAGATAAGGTAAAATATAAGGTCGCAGTAAAATACGAATTGAACAGTTCAAATCGTGCCGCGCAGAAGCCTCATGAGTAGAGCGAAATCGACAATAGAGAGAGAGAAAAAAAATTTACAAAAAAACATACTACAAAACAATTACTGCCAAAAGGAGAAGATATAGATTTCCTATTAATTGCTGGAGAAACATAAGATCTGTGAAGGGGAAGATACGATCCAGCTATACACATAGTTTTTCCAATTACAATTCATATGCACACACTACTAGGTATGCGATCTTGTGTAGTTGTGTTTTATTTAATCTTTACGTGTTTGGCGCTCAACTTGGGCTATGACCACAACACTTACAAACAGGGGGATAAGGTTGAGTTGTTGGTGAATAAGATAGAGAGTGACAACACGCAGTTGCCCTACGGGTACTACGACTTACCGTTTGTTTGTCCTGCTGGTAAGTCGGTCAAGCCGTTGGCTCTCTCTTTGGGTGAGCTCTTAAAAGGTGATCGTACTTGGCAGTCTAATTACCAGTTACTTTTCGGTATTGATGCGCCGTGCTTAAGACTCTGTGATCTCATAGTCCGTGAGAGTGGTTTGAAGAAGGCCGATGACTTGATCAGGAAGGGATATGTTACTCACTGGCTGGTTGATGGGTTACCTGGTGCCACTACTTTTGTGAGCGGGAACAATGACAACAAGTACTACGCGGCCGGGTTCCCAATTGGATTCGTCGACGAGGACATTCTGTACATATACAACCATGTTATGCTTGTCATGAGATACCACAAGGACAAGCTGGTGAAGGGGAAGTACGTTATCGTTGGGTTTGAGGTTTATCCTAAGTCTGTCAGTAACGAGGTCTGTCCTGGTTCGTCGAAGGACTATGAAAATTTTGCCATAACCTTTGATGGCCAGACCAAGAAGTCAAAGAAGAAAAGCAAGGACTCTACAAAATCAGTAAATGAAGAGAGGACCGTTATCCCGTTCACTTACTCCGTCTACTGGAGAGAAGACAATACCATTGACTACGACTCTCGCTGGGACTTGTACTACAAGGGAGAATCCGGATCAAAGAACAGCCACATTCATTGGATATCATTCATCAATTCTGTTGTTTTACTTTCTCTTCTTTCGTTGGCCGTTGCCTTGGTGTTGGCCAAAGTTTTAAGATCAGATTTGCAAAAAGTTACAAAGACTCCGTTTTTACCAACCGACGAGAAATCAGACGAAGATAATCTGAGTTGGAGACGTCTTGTGTCAGAGGTACACAACAAACCAAGTTATTCCTTTTTAATTTCACTCTTTGTTTCCTCGGGTTTACAAACCCTTATCGTTGTCGTGGCAGTGATTACCATGTTCACTATTAATTCACAATTTTCACTTGACAATCTGCCACTGAATATGTTCTTTAACAATCATCAGGGTGCTTTCTTTTCATTGACGATTTCGTTTTTTGCCATCTCAAGTATCGTTCCTTCGTACGTCGGTATAATTCTCCACAAGATTTTCCAAAACGAAAACTTAAATAGTCAATTACCACCACCTAGATATATGAAACTTTCCATAATGTTTAGTGGATTTTTACCATTAATTATATCGCTGATTGTCCTCTTTATGAACTTCTTCGTTTGGGCCAAATCATCGTCATATGCCTTACCATTTAGCACTATTGTGGTCTTTTTATTACTTTTCTTTGCATTCCATTTACCTTTGGGAATAATTGGAGGTTATTATGGTAATAAGCAAACATTTGATAATAAATCATTTATAATGACATGCTTTCTGGACCAAAGCAGAGATTCAAGAGGTGGTGAGTCTAAGAAATACAGTTCAAGAAGGAAAATGCCATTTTTCCTTCAAACTACACCAAGTATTATCTTATTTGGATTAATCCCATTCGGAATTGTATACGTTGAACTACTTTTCATTTTCAACTCACTTTGGCTCGAAAAAACAACTTTCTATTTTATGTATGGGTTTTTACTCATTACAACCTTGATCCTTATCGTTGTTATAGCAGAATCTGCTATATTAGCGACTTATTTATCACTTGCAATCTTTCAAAATCCTCATTGGCACTGGCTTTGTTTCAGAGTAGGTTCAAGTATTGGATTCTATATTATGACCTATTCTACTTACTATTTTTTCTTTGCTCTTAATATTAGAGATTTTGTTAGTATTTTATTATACTTCAGTTATATGGTGTTAGTTAGTGGATTAATCTCGTTAGCATGTGGTGCCGTTGGTCTTATCACCGGTTTAATATTTATAGGAAAGATCTATGGAACCATAAAAATTGATTAAATAATCCAAAGACTATAGACTAATAATACATACCCCCCCCTCTACAAAAAGTAATAGTAAATGAAGTATAAACGTATTTTAAAGGAATCTTATAATTCATATGACTACAAACTACAGAATTTATAACATGGTTTCGTATGTTAGTCAATTTTTTATTTTCTATAGACTGGTTGTTTAATCTAAAGAGGAGGCACCGGTAATAATATCAACCAATTCGTTGGTGATAACGGCTTGTCTGGATCTGTTATATAAGATGGTGTAAGAGTTAATCATATCACCGGCATTCTTGGAAGCGTTATCCATAGCGTTTCTTCTGGCAGAGATTTCAGAAGCGTAACCTTCAGCCATAGCTGAAAGAATGGAGTTAGCTAAGGAGAATTCAGATAAGGTAGTGGCAGTGTCTTCACCTTCTAATTCATACTTAGATAAACCTGGAGCCTTTTCAATGGCTTGAGCAGCAAAGACTGGGAATTCAGATGGTTCAAAAGAAACACCTGAGACGAACTTGTTGTATAATACTTCAACGTTAGCGTATTCACCTAACTTTTGGATTTCATCAGCAATTAAAGAAACTTCGTAAAAGTTTGGAGCTTCCTTACCGACACCGGAGAAGGAAAGCTTCAATGCATCAGCGTGAGTTCTTAATAATTGTTGCTTACACTTTTCACCAACGGTAACAAAGTCGACATTACCTTCAAGAGCATCGTATCTCTTTCTGGCAGCCTTAGAGATTTGGGAGTGGATAGAACCACATAAACCCTTATCAGAAGAGACAACGACAACTAAAGTCTTTTCATTCTTTTCAACTTCTGGTTCAGCGTTAGCGTAGAATTCAGAATCAGACTTGTTGAAGACTCTTGAAGCAGTCATAGCTCTTTGAGCCTTGTTTAATCTGGTAGAGGCAACAATCTTCATGGTCTTGGTAATCTTTTCAATATTCTTAATAGATTTAAGACGCATTTCAATTTCTCTTAAAGTTGCATAGTTTCTATATTTAAGTTAGTAAAGGAATGGGGTAATAAGGTCGAGCACAAACGAAATATCAAATGAAAATGAAAAATAATAGGACGGCAAGGGGAAACAAATCAGTAAACTTTAATTTATATAATATTTCCATTGTAGAAGGAATTTATTTACTAGTTAAGCACTTTTTGTGACGGGTACTCTAACACCTAATGGCAAAACAAGAGCGATTGAACCTAGCTCATTGCTACTAATCCGTAACTCTTCATTGTGATATTCTTTGGTCAATTGGATATTTGTCCCATTGAATTCGTACTGGATCTTGCCGTTTCATTTCCTGTTCGACAGTGTATGTGTATTACATGTATATCGAAGGGCGATTGCTTCCCTAAAACTGTGAACAAAGTTGGCCCATTCAAATCTCTGGGAAATCTAACATGTGTGATTCGACGGGAAAATTCCACTTCTTCATGGTTTCTAGTTCGAAATTCGGTTGGACCTCAACGGTCCGTTTTCCAATAACTCGTTTCGAGGTTCATTTTTCACTTGATATTCGTCGAGGATAAATGGCTTGTTTTACCACCGAAAATTGTGACTAAACATACCTTGCTTGCGCACCGGCGGTACGGGCGACTTGGGAAGCACCTAAACGAAACATATTAATAATAATATAAGTCCTTAAAGATTGACAATTACTATGAAGTGTAGACTTTTCACTTCTTTTTTTTGGTTGTATAGGTGAGAATTGCAGGAATCGGGTTTTCGTGAGCGAACAATTTTCATTGGTTAGAAACTGGGTAGTGCACGAAAAATGTTTTTTGTGTGTATATGCAGGCAAAAGATGCAACCACTAATATAAGGTAAAGCTATTTTGCAGCTAAAGATGATGAGGTTAAGTGATTAGGGAAGTTAGAAGAAGGAAATGTAGTTTAGAGAAATGTACGTTAACATTGGGGTTAACATATTACATCTTATTATATTATATCACTTTCTTCTATTTTTGAGTCTTATCGGTGCTTTGTATAGTGAGAGGGTTGAAACTATGTAGTACTTTATGTGCGGTACATTGGATTGGATTTATTAGAATAAACCTATCTATTAAGTGGTGCTGCACCCCTAGGACGGGCGCCTATCCGGCAAGGACAACTGCATCAAACTTTTCTTCCTTTCTTCACTTCCTTTCTTTTCTCCCTTTGGTCTTCGTTTGTCACTCCTACTGGTAGATGGGGGAACTATGTACCTTAATATCAGGTTGTGTCGTCCAAGTACATAAAATGAATGAAAACACCATTAAATTTCTAAAAACATACAAGTTCTATAGAAGGACTCTCTGTTCAACTAGAGCTACTTATCGAGGCTAACACAATCATTTCCTCATTTTCTTTGAACCTAATTGAGGATACATACTACAATATTGAGAAGTGCTCTTTAAGCACATTTCTGGCCAGTATGCTTATCTTCTCACACCCTTCTACATTCAGTCTCTCTACTAACCCATAAGAGATTTCCCGAAGGGGGGCAAAGCTCGATGCAATCGCCCTCCCCGGGTAGGGGCCCTAGCGGAGCGGTACCCAATAAAGAAACTGCCTTACATATTGCAATTAATCTCCAGTCATATTGCAAAAAAAAGACCAGTTCACATATGTGAGTTAACTACAGTTAATGCTATCTTTTCATTCTTTTTCAGTTTTTTAAAAAAAAATCATTTACTTTCTATGCTTTATATTACACTATATCCACTCAGTGGGGTTAAGCTATGCTAAACTCTTCATACTCCTCGATCGTGGAAAATCTTGATTAAATCGATATTTCTGCACGATGCGTATTCTTTCGTTCTTTCTTTCCTCCTTTCTTCCTTCCTTCCTATTTGGATGGATCGTTCTTTTGGTAACCTAAGTAACCTTGTACACCGTAGTTTTCAATCATCTTCATGTACTTTAATACTAATGGTCTACAGTTTTTTTGAGCATCTTGTTCATGGTAAAGGTTACACTTTCTTAAGGCATCGTGAGTAACCCTTAAAGATTGGGTTCTAATCCATTGTTCTCTTAACATTGAATCTCTTGCCTTTTCAATATCGGAGAAATTTGAGTAATCAATGTCATCAAATGAAACAAGTTCATGTCTTTGATGGTTTGAGTAATCAGCTAAGCCTATAAATTAAACTGTTAGTAAACCGTTTTTGTTGATTCCTTTTTTTGTTTTGTTTTGTTTTGTTTTTCTATTTTAATCGTATCAAACTGTTTCGTATCTCGTACACTACTCCATTCTTCCTTTACATACCCATTTTCTTATTATATTTGTTAAATTAAACCTTTCTGATAATTATCTAAGTTTGTATATAATTTGAGATGTAAGTATCAAATGAACAATTTTTACTGGGTAGATAATTCGATAAATTACACGACCTTTTTTTTTTCAATGGAAAATATATAACACAAAACCGATCATGGCCATGCGCGCGTATAACGTTATGAAATGGCTGCAAAATAAAATGGCTGCTGCATCATCTTTCTCATTAACTATTTTTTTAAAGATGAATGGAAGTTGGCTTTGGTTTGGCTTTGGAGTTGGTTTTAGATGAGTTAAATTTAATTACGTTTGAGAGGTTATACATATATTCAATCATTTTGGTTTAAATTGATTTTGTTTCTCTTTAAAGCGATTATACATTTGTACTATGTTTAGTGTGTAGATGTTCGTTATTGAATGCGTCTTGGTTCCTGAGAAATTTTTATATAGTGTATGACGCTCCGCTGGCCCCTATCCAGTATGGACAATTGCATTGAGCCTGGCTCTCCTGCCTTTGTTTTTTTTTAGGTCGAGCTATTCATATATTGCGATGTGTTATTCGTGGTACTTATGGGAAACTCGTGGGCATATAGAGTGCTTGTGACTTTGACCACTTCAACATACACAAATAACTATCAAGATGTCTATAAATTATAAAATTCTGCTGTGTTTGTATCTTCTTTTCAGATCATTTTTAACTCTTTCTTGCTCTAAACTCAATATATTTCCTAAAGTGATTGTCAAGCTCAATGCAATGGCCCTTGTTAGAGTTATTAGGCGAGCGGAGCGTCTTATCAAAGTGTAATTTAATAATTTTCCTTATAACATTATTTACTAGAAATTACTAGGGATCTCTCCAGAACTTTAGTTTTCATAATAATTGAACTTGTTTCCCCTACACATAAACCAAACACCGGTCGAATAGCATACCTAATAATGGAAGTGTCTCTTATTCAATATACAAAGAAGTAACTTGGTTAAATCTAAAAAAAAAAAAAAAAAAAGAAATAAAAATAATGAATCAATTTCTGGAGATCTTTCTAAAGTATAAAATTCCCTCATAAATCAAAATCGAAATACCCCATTAAATAATTCAAACTTTTCGATATTTGTCGTCTTTATTATAGATCAGTGTTTTATCGAATGGTTTTATGTGCAGAACAGATTGTAATTTTTTTTTAAATATTTTTTCAAGTCCTCGGTAGACCCTCTTAAGACACCACCAAATGAGAAATGTTAAACATTCTACAAAAGGTGTTTTTAAACATACATTTTCTCTTAATAATATATCTATTCAACTGCTGAAATGGCTACCGAGAAGGAATTGTCGGCTTCAGGAGGAATAGCTCCGAAAACAGCTGGTATTTTTGCACTCAATGCAAAGTATATTGCGGTAGCTCATGCGTTAACTGCTTACTCCGCATTTATATCTGCTCTAGTGGTTGGTTGTTATCTTCATTATGAAAAAATTGTTGAAAATTCATCATTCGGTTACCCTGATGAGTGGTTCCCAAGTGTTTCCGCAGCAATTGGTGATAGGTACCCTGAAAGATCTATTTTCCAAATCTTAATTGCCGTTACTTCTGGTCCAAGATTTTTACTCTTGATGTTCAATTTTATTAAAAGTTTACCATTTGGTAAGAAAAAGGCTGGTTTTGCTCTTTTCCTGGGGGTTTTAAGAACTTTTACTTGCGGTGGTTGGGTATACATTACTTCTACAGATGATCATGATTGGCATGACATATTCATGATTGCCTATATTGTCTTAACTATCCCTTGGACCGTCTTGATCACTATTTGTACTGAAGGTGGTTCAACTTTAAAATGGGGTAGAAGAGTAACTGGTTCGTTGTTCTTCTTGACCTTGGTGCCATTAATTTACTGGTTCATTCAACACAAAGTTCATGTTGTTCCTGGTGCCTACCTGATCTATGCTTATTTTGAATGGGCATTGATTTTGTTAGATGTTGCCTTTGATACCTGGAGTTTTATTGATTTTAAGAATTTGGATATTGTTGTTACCACCAATGGATTCGTTTTGGAACAGGTAGCCGTGTCTACCCCAGCTCCAGCTCCAGTACCAGTACCAGCTGCTGCGAAGACAGCTACCAAGGAGGTTGCCGCTACGTCTGATGTTGCTTTAGGTAACGATAACTTCTCGGGTGCTGAATTCCTCATTAATATCATTAACTCATACATGTTTTGGACAATTCTCACCTCGCTTCTCCTCTGTGTATGGTACTTCCCACTCTGGTATATGGGTATTTCTGGTATGGAAGTGGTTATTACTGTAATTTTCATTGCTCCATTATTCCTTACTATCCCACCTTTAAGACGCTTCTTTATTCGCTTCCCATTCCTTGCAAGAGCGATCTCAGTTTTTGGTGGTATTGGTTCCTACAAGGTTGAAGACCCAGAGCAAAGATTATTTACTATTACCGTTGGTACTTTTTTTGCAGTTATTGCATTAGTTACTGAAATTCATTCTGTCCAACATAACTCGAAGAAATATGAATCTTACTCAATAAGTTTCATTATTGGGTTATTGACAACTTCAGTTCTCAAATTCTTATGCCATTCAAACAATCCAATTTGGCCTGTTATGCACTCTGAAAATGGTGGATATAATGCCGTTGGGTTATTCATTGGTTTGGCTGCTGCTTTATTGACCCCAAGGCAATCTATTTTGACTTCGAGTAAGACTGTTGCATCTACTGGTGGCTCACTAATTCTTGCTGCAATTGGATTTGGTGGATACTTTTTCTCGATTATTTCATACTTGAGTGACTCTTCAACCCTTACCCTTTGGTCTTGGGAAGGGTTCCCAATCCGTGGTCCAACTCCAGTATCTGGCGCTCTTTTTAACATTGGTTCAATAATCATCGGTATAATTATCTCGTCTACTGTCAGCCCAGTCATCATTAGTCTGTCAATTTACAACCTCATTGGTGGTATTTCTGCCGTTGTTTTGTACAAATATAGTCATTGGACAGGATTTGCTGGTTCATGTGTTTACTCTGTCTATCTTGCATCATTATCCCCAATTATCTGGAAATCAATTTCAGGTTATAATCCTGGTCTTCTTTTCTCGCTTGCTTTCTTCTTTGAAATTCTTATCTCATTAGCTTCAATTTGGATTGTTGCTTATGCATTCGTTCCTGCTGGTTGGGCATTAAGAGAAAGAACTGATATTGTGTTAGGTTCATCTTATTGGATGATTATTGTCGGTGTACTTAATTACAACTTGAAACAAGCTGGTAGACCAATTACCATTGCCACGACTAGAACTTTCAAACAGGCTCTTACCGTTTTAACCATTTTATTGTCACTCTCTATTGCTATTACTTTCAAAAGAACTCCAACCAAACCATTTGAATCTTATAATGCTGGATCCAAATCTTTTACTGCCGGTATTTGGTGTGTTCATTTTGGATTAGATAATGATATGTGGTCTTCTGAAACACGAATGAGAGACTTAATTCATGATGCTCAAGTTGATATTATTGGTTTATTAGAACTGGATACTCAAAGATTGATTGGTGGTAATAGAGATTTTACTCAAACTATCGCTGAAGATTTAGGTATGTACGTGGATTATGGTCCAGGTCCGAATAAGCATACTTGGGGTGCAGCATTATTATCCAAATTCCCAATTATCAACTCAACCCATCACTTATTACCATCACCAGTTGGTGAATTAGCACCTGCTATCCATGCTACTTTGGATATCTATGGTGAATTAGTCGATGTCGTTGTTTTCCATTCTGGTCAAGAAGAAGATGTTGAAGATCGTAGATTACAATCTTTAGGTATCCAAGAAATAATGGGGTCACTGGATAGACCATTGGTTTTGTTAAGTTACTTGGTGACTGAACCATTACAAGGTAATTATAACACCTATGTAAGTGAAAAATCAAGAATGTATGATATCGATAGTACTGATTGGGACAGATGGTGTGAATATATTCTTTTTAGAGAATTAAGGAAAGTTGGGTATGCAAGAATTTCAAGATCGACAATTACCGATACTGAATTACAAATTGCTAAATTCAAGCTCTTACAAGGTGATGATGCCACTGAGGAAGAATTATACGGAAATGATTTCGTTAATGAAAGTGAAATTGATGAAGATTTAAGATTCCCACAAATGTTTAGAGGCGATGGTGTTAGAGGACATTTCTACCACGTTTTTGATGAACCAAGATACTTTAGACAACACAGGAAGGAAGTCGAAGAATAAAAAAGTTGAGAGATGATAAATACTTAATAAATGAACGATGAATGAAATGAACTTGTAGCATGTAGTCATCAGTAACTATGGAATAAACCTTATTATATAGACATTTGTGTTATCCAAACCTTTTCCCACTAAACCTTTTCCATAAAAAGGGCGGGATATGATGTTGATCCTTCATCTCCACTTCATTCTATTATGACAGTGATTGTTTGCATTCTTCTTCCTTATTAAAGTAGATATTATACTTGATTGAGGCGCACTGATTGAGCGCGAATATATATCAACTGATAAAAGTAACATGAAATCTTCGTTTAACAGCGAAGTATAACAACTGAGATTGTTAAACAGGATGCCAGATTTTGTGAAGGAGGGGACTCAAAGTAATGAACAAGTTGAGTCTCAAATCTCAGTCCATAAAGAGATAGTCAACGCGAGTATAGTTGGGGAACAAGATGAAGAAAGAAAGACTTTGTTTGAACAGGTTCAGGAAAGTAAAGGTAAGTATTTTCAATCGATATTATTCAGGGATTGTTATTCTTATTATTATTATTTTTATTTGATATCATATTCTTGTTATAGAGCTTTTTACTAACTAGTTCAGCTAAGAAACAGGAAGAATTCAATAGTATCATTGCTGCTAGAAACTCTTCTTACAAACTCGATGAGAAATCTGCAAACTATTATAATTCCTTAAAGGAGAAGGAACAATTGAAAGACTTGAAGGACAAGCAATTCGAAGCTGCAGAATTAGAAAAGTACAAGATCAGGAAGTCACAGAAAGAACCTCCCGTTAAAAGTGCAGCAAAGGCATCCTCGTTGGTAGATAAAATAAAGGTAAAGAAGAACGTCAGAAATGTAACCAAGAAAAAGGAAGGAGTGGAAGAACGGAAAGTCGACGTGGACAAGACAGCCACAGATTCGGGTACCATCCCTGGGATTAATGATTATTCTTCTAGTGAAGGAGAGGATGAAACATAACCATTGAAGTTATACGCATACACTAGGTTACTTGTTTTTCAAAGGGACAGACAACATGTACATTAGAAAGAACTTAAAAGCATTAATAGACACGCAACGCAGGTTGCAAGACAATTTCTTTTCTACTGTAATACTGCACGACTACCAGGTGTAAAATATTTATCCTATCTTCTATAACTTCTCTTAACTATCTATGGGTCGGCTCCACCTAAGTTGTATAACTGTCAAAAAAGGGTCGTGCGCTTTCCAAACCATATAGAAGCATGAAGTATGAAGTTTGAAAAATTCTTCCTGTCAGAAAAGCATCTAAACGAATTACAGCCATAAGCACCACCACCTTTCCATTAGTCATGTTTGGTTCTATTGTTTCAGTATTCAAGATCGGGTTAGCTAAGCAACCTATGAACTCAGCTTTAATGCAAGTTAGAACTAAGATGAAATCTCACAAGGGTGCTGCTAAGAGATTTATTATAACTGGAACTGGTATCAAGAGAAAGTGTGCCAGTAGAAACCATGGTAACGGTGGCTGGAGTCAAAACTACTTAGCCAGTATGGATGGTTTTTCCAAGGTTACAAACAAGGGTGGTCATCTTGCCAAGTTGCAAAAGAAGCAATTAGCTACCCGTTAGGTTTCGATGTCATATTCTTTTGTCGTAATAATATTGACCGACCCGTCTAGAAACCGCTTGCATGTACCATACATTTTACGATCTTGTATATAATAAATAACATCAATATAGATGTAACGAAGTAACGAATGTAATCATGTTTATCTATCTTCTTTATACTCTTCCTTTCTTTTAACGGATGGAAGTAGTGGATCTTCTTCTATACTAACAAAGTTCGCGCACCTAAAATTTTAGGACAACATGCTCCAGATCGTAGTACACCTATACTACGGAAGCCTAATATACTCTAAATTCATCCTAATGAATACCAAAGTCTGTTTATCTATAGTATGCTGCTAGATGCCTTTGGTAATTCTCTAAGATTTTCTTGTTCAAAGTAACATTTCTCTAAATCTACTAATAATGGGAAATGAAATTATATATATTTGGTCTAAATTTTTACAAATTAGGAATATAATAAGTGAGCAACCAAAATTTATCCCGTTCTCCTTTCCTCAGTTAGACTACAGTATTCGTACAATCACTTTTCTATATATATAATGTATATTCTCTATTTCTCTTCCGAGCGAAGCGAGCTTAGCTCGATGCAATCGTCCCCGCCGGATAGGCGCCAGCGGAGCGTCATAGAACTCAGATAAAATCCAAGCCATCTACTACAAACTATTCAACCCATAAAACCCCCCTCTCCTTCCGCTCTATTCGTTTCTAATTCTGAGCGTTAATGCTTATGTTCAATTTCTACCCACTTTCCGGAATCATCCTTTTTAAGTTCACCGGTTGGGAAGTAGTGATAGTTAGTCTTTAACGAAAGTGCATCTGGGACCTTATCAAATACTGCTCTGAGCTTCACATAAGTATGTTCTGGAATGTCCTTAATAACTCTCATAAAGGAATCCAAATCTTTGGTTTCCTGGTCGTTTACATGGGTGATGAAACTTTGAGCTGAAAGGGCATATTGTTGAGCTGGTCCACCAGCACTCTTGTGGGTGACATAAACACCAGATGGTAATGATTCCATAGATTGACGGACTGCATGATGAGGGGCTTGAATGACAGCACCACACCAAAAGATAATATGAGAAGTATTAATGCTAGAGGTGTCAATGGTAGGCACAACAAGATCTAATTCTTGCTTTTGTCTAATAATTTTGAAGTTTAAATAGTCATGATTATACATGACCTTTAAATCTCTCATAGTATGTACAATTTGTTCATTTACTGAAAGTAAAATATCCCCAGTCTTAAATGGAGTTTTTGGTTCTGGACTATTTGGGTATGGAGCAGCGACTCTTTCAACTTGCAAGAATTTTAATTCATCATTACATTCTTCTTCAAATCTAGTGATCCAATTTTGTGGAACACCTCTAGTTCTACCTTGCAGAACAGAAATGGATTGAAATTCAGAATCTAAGATTCTTAAGTCTTGAGTGACCTTGTTGTGTGCCTTCAAGTCATTGATGACATCTAAAACGTCAGTAACGTCTAATCCCATATGATACATTCTTTCGCGTTGTCCATCACCGTTAGTTTCTCCAAGATATGTCAACCAGAAGGCACGAATTGTACCATCATAATCAGTGATTACCCCAGTATCACACTCTTGACATAATTTATTATCTACTATAATACATTCCAAATTAGCACCTCTATATCTAACAGAAGATGCAAACGGAATGTTTAAGGATAAAATGGCACTAACCTTAACATCGTCTGATACCACTCTGAAGTTATAGTTGTAGCCAACAAATAAACCTCTATTACCTCTTTTAAGTGCTTTAGTACTGAATTTTGGGGTCTTTACATCTGCAAGAACCAACGATGGATCATATTTAACAATAGCATAGTTTTGATGTGGATGTAAAAATACAACTTGAGCAGCAACGTCAATAGAATCAGCAAATGTGATGTTTACATCACAAACGTCATGTGGTACAAATCTTCTCGATACTAAGACGTACCCATTCTCAGCGTCTATAACAACACCATAACCTCTTTCCTTTCTATATGGGAACATGTCAACTGGAACAGGAGCAACACATCTAACTTGCGCAAAAGATCTAACCAAACTAGAACATTCCTTGACGTTCATCTTTTCCATGATCTGTGTGCTGTCTTCTTCATCAAATGGAATATCAATAAATTTAGCATTTTGTGGGATTGGTGTTACTGGAGGTAATGGTTCTGATTGTAAATCAGTAAAATCCCATAAACCAGTGGAGTCATTTCTAGTAGCCATTCTGAACGTTGATTGCCAATGTCTTTCAATGTAGATAACCATAATACTCTCACCATGTGTATCTGAGGCGTGACGATAAGACATGGAAACCTTTTTACGGTCAGGGATTTGTTTCATAACCTCAACAAAAGTGTCCAAATCTGGGGTAGGTTTATCATCTACAGATTCTAAGATCCAACCAGTTTTTTCATATGCTGAGATTTCAAAAGATCCAGCAGGGTCATTGATATAAACACCACGGACTGGCATACAGTAGCATCTAGCAATTTGGTAAGATAAATCATTGAAAGAAGCACCGACAACTTCGACATATCTATTTGGTGTGATGGCGTGCAAGTCCCCAATAGTAATCATTTGATTTAATACTTTCCCACCTCTTTGAATTGTGAATTTTAATGACTTTCCAACAGATTCATCTAATATTTCGTCGACTTTAACGTGTGTGGCAACTGCAACATCATTAATAGCAATTAAGGTATCACCTTCTTTAATTAAAGAGTCAGCTGGACCTTCCTTCAATACCAGGAAGGCGACAAGAAGACCAATTTTGTTTGGGAATTGTTTTCTTGCTTCAGCTTCGGCTTCAGCAGTAAGTCCTAATCTTCTACATTCATCAAAGGGCTTCAATTGCCACTCAACTTGGATATCACCTCTGGTAATTGGTAATTTTTCTTGAATACATTGTAATGCTCTTAATGGACGGTAAACTGGTAAGAAGAAATCAGTAGATGCTTCAGACGAACCACCCGCTTGAAGGGCAATAGCATATCCATCCAAATCAACAACTGGGGAACCGGAGGAACCACCGGTAGCTGACGCAGCAGCTTGAATATATTCAGTATTAAAATCATTATAAGTCAATAAACCATAATCTGGAGCGTTTCTGTCCAATCTTGAGATAAACCCTGCAAGGATAGATAATTTTTCACCAGCGTCATTACCAATGACTCTAATTTCAGTACCAACTTTAGCTAAATCTGGTTTTAATTGTAGCTCAACAACTTCCATATGCTTGATATCCTTTGGATTGAATTGTAAGAAACCAAAGTCATGGATTGGATCTCTATATATCGGCTTAACGTCGGCTTCTTCATGGTTATCAAAGACAGCATATCCTACAAAAGGACCTGGCCCAACGACATGTCTATTAGTTAAAATGAGCCCTCTCTTAGCGTCAACTACAAACCCGGTAGCTTCACTAACGAGAGATGTTTCGGTATCAAAATTGCTGACATGGGCAAATTGAATCGAGACGACGGAGTTGACAACTTTAGTGATAGTTTCTTGCCACTGATTATTGGATTCTCCATATACATCGTCTTCACCTTCATCTTCGTCCGAGGTGTCAATATTGATATCATCGTCTCCGATTATCTCTATTTCTTCTTCACTTTGAGTAAGTTCTGTGTTGCCATTGCTTGTTTTCTTATGTGGAGTACCATTGGACTGTGAGTCTTGAGAGTAACTTCTTTTTACACCTAAAGCCATATCAAAAGAAACTTACAGCAAGCGTGTGAGATGAGAAGTAAAAATAAGTAAATAAAAGTATAAACTTAATTCTTCTCTATATGAATAAAGGAATCTTTAGTTGATTCTTTAGTTTGGTGGTTACGATGAAAAATTTTAATGAGATGCGAAAATGTTTTGTGTAACCACTATAGCAGGTTGGTTATACTGTAAGACTCGCCTGGGCTGCTAACTATTGAATTATGGGGTATATCTAACAAGAGAACAACAGAGATATATTAAATTGAAGGTTTCTGCTGCTATCAAGGAGCAATTTTCCAAAAGCAGAAATAACGAAAGTGACACTTTTAGTGATGAAATTGAGAGAAAATGTCTTCAGAAAATGGCTGCAACTTTTAAGTTTAAGCACTCACTAGTTGTATCTGTTTTTCTTTTTTTTTGTTCCCTCTTATTTACCTCTTTGGTAACTTTCCCTATCGTGATTTATGTCTATTATTTTATTTACTTATTTCCTCAGTCAGTTTTTCGTGACTATTTATCCTTTCCATTACCTTTTCAGTCCATGTGTCATAGTACATTTGTTGAGATTGCGAGTTAAACATAACTGAAGCATCAATCATAGAACCAAGCATTCTTAAATTTATCTCCTCACCTAATTTTGCATTATCTTCCTTTTCTCTTTCAAGTAAATTTAAAACTTTCAGTCTATTTACAGAGAATTGTCTCTCTAATTCAACCAACCAAAATTCATTTTTAAGCATATCAGATACAATTGTACACCAAATGAGCATATTCCATTTCATTAGACCACCTTTCTGGTATTGAAACAATTGGTCTTCAAATTCAGATTTTGATCCAATCTTTTTGGCCAATATTTGATGATTTATACGAATATAAGCTGTGTGGATCATCCCACATACAAGAAGCCATTCATTTTTTTTAGCAAATTTTTGACGAAGTTTACCAAATGAAAGTATAAGCTGTGGAGTAACTGATGCAGGGATAAAGAAATGATTAGCAAAAGCTATAAGTTCTGGTATCGTGACAATTCTTTTACTTTTAAGAGGGCTACCAGGTACAGATACAGATACAGATCCAGATCCAGATCCAGGACTTTCTGTTGCAGATTTCTTTGGATTGAACGGTGAATCAACATCGCTAAATCCAGTTGTTGAAAGTTTTCGTTTTGGAGTAGTAACGTCATCTTTGAGTTCTTGAAGTCTCTTCAACGGAGAGCTAATTCTCGGAGTATTATTCATATCGGAATCACCTGCACCTGCACCTCCACCTCCTGCAATTGTTCTTTTTCTCGTTGGAGTCAGAGGCAGTGATTGGCCCTGACCCCTAGGTGCTTTCCTTGGAGATCCCTTTGGTGTGTTCAGTCTCTCTAACCCTAACACATTTTCTCTGAAATCATCAAAAATCTTATTCAAATATCTTGGAGCAATTGGAATCTTATCAATCAGCGGCTCCGGAAGTTCAAGCTTATGTTTAAGTTTATCAACAGCGAAGAATGCACATATTTGATACCTACCAATCTCAGAATTATTAGATAGCACTGGTAACTTCAAGAGACTCAATTTATAGAGCGAATCGACATGAGAAATTAATTGTGACGGTATAGGTTCTGGATGGGTCGGAATTATATCCTTAACCGACTGTTTAACTTGAGCTGACATTCACTTTCTACCTATAAAACAGTAACAACTGCAGCCGCTATCTTTAAGTATGTGTATATATCATATATCATATATCATATATGTCTCTATGATTTGAATCTCTAAGTCGCGCCTGCATATAATCGCACCAAAGTACATCTGTCCGGGTAATAATTTACATTTTTTCACCTAAAAATTCTATCCAACCAGATTGTATCAATTCGCAATACTTAACCAAGCTTATAGATTCAAACAAAGCAGCAACATCACATCGACCACCACGTGAATACCCTAACTGCCTTATCATGTCTATGCTTAGAACCTCTACTCGTGGATTCTCATCCGTCTCAAGAATCTTACAAAAATCAACTCCAGAAGTTTACCAAAGTCAACAAATTCCAAAGGAAATTGTATCAGGTGCACCAAAGGAATTAATTACTCAAAGAATATGTAGAATTTATCAAGAAGCAAAGCCTGCCACTCAATCTGGTACTCACAACGCCGATCACTGGAAGTTAGACTGGGATGTTTTAGGCTCTGGTAACAGATGGGAAAATGATTTAATTGGTTATCAAGGTACTTCCGATTTCATGCAGGCCACAGTTATGAAGTTTGATAACAAGGAGGCAGCAATTAAATTTGCTCAAGGTCAAGGTTGGGATCATTATGTTCAAGAACCAAAGAAGAGACATTTCAGAAAGAAGGATTATTCTGCAAACTTCTATCATTCTTCTGGTCCATTAAAGCACATCAGAACCAAGTAATCCACGATGAGCCATCTTTAATTACATCATTATTCCATTTGGAACTCCTCACCTTACCTCACCACACCAAACCAAATCAAACCAATCCATACCTTCCATATGCTTAGGAGAAGATAAAAGAAATAAAGTAAGAGATGATAGAAAAGATTAAGGTAAGGTTGACTATTTTAGGATAATGTTTTACAGAATGTCATGTTTTGGCGAAAACTGATTTACTAAAATAGGTATATTCTTTCTTTTTCTCTATTCTTTTATTCTTTCTTATTGTTTGTTCTTATTCTTAAGTCTTTTTATTGCATTCAATCTTCGTTTCATTTAGTTTATATACTATTCGCAAAGAATATGTGCACAATGTATACTATATATTAGAGAAATTATCAATTTGTAGAGAACTCTATATGACAAACATTTAGCTGAGCGTCTTTTTCGTGGACGTATTGCATAATCCCTTATGGTGGCACCGCAACGACTAGGGGCCGCCCTGCATTATATTGCATCGAGCTTTGCTTCACTTTCGGGGAAATGTGGATTCTAACTCACCCTCTTGTACATAAGAACCCAATTACACGCGTTTCATTCCCTTTGTTCTCACTGTAGGCAAGAAATTCTCCCCAGAGGGGAGCCAAGCTCGATGCAATCGCACTCCCCGGGCAGGGGCCCTAGCGGAGCTGTGCTAGATTCAATATACTTATTACACGCCATTTCAATATGCTCCACATGCTCCAACTACAAAGGATTTTTCATTGATCTTCTCTATCTTCTGAAATCCCCCCCTAGCAACAAAAACAATAATAATTAAAAAAGCACCATAATGACAAAGATTAACATACAGAAAGAGACAACACGCCTCTCTTCTCTTTCTCTTCTCTTCTTTCTTCCTTAGTACTTCTTGCGTGTATCATTATAGTTCAAATCAAATTGGGTATCTACATATCCTGCATATAAACAAACACCATACTAAGAAGATTAAGGTTACAGCTCGAAAAAAAATCCACTTGTTTACACAATAAAAGGGTAAGAAATCAGAGAAGAAGAGAAATCTATTGCACACAAAAACGGAGGGGACTGAAAGGATCATAGAGAATTTTCTATAGCTGTGTTTCGTGTAGCGAGGGAGTGAATTTTATTTATTTTATACTTTAAATTTAAATTTAGATTTAAATTTGATATTGATTTTGTTGATAAACCAGCAAGAACGTGAAAATTAGACAATTTGATCCGCATACATATATATCCGTAAAGGGGTCTTACTACTTCTTGTATTATAGTTAGCATTTATGTCATACAATCTGCATCGGTCAAAGTACGGCTACCAGGACCGGAAGGGACACCGGGAGTATGGTGGGGGGTATGGTAATGGTGGATACAGCGAGGGTTTCGGAAGTGGAGGGTATTCTGGAGGCTACAGAGAAAGAAATGGTGGTGGTGGTGACTTTAAGAAGTTACCTCCTACTGGGCCATCTAGGTCTCGACCACTTCTGCTGGCCTCTCCCATTACTCCTACTAGTTCATCCGGCAAGAAAAATCTATCTGGTTCCAACCCGGAGACTGGTGTTAACCCTGGGGACGAGAAGTTCCCCAAACTCTCGCATCATATTGACATAATATCGAAGAAATTCAAACAGCGACCTGTTGATTTGAAGAAGAATTACCGAGTTACGTACGACCCAGAACTTGATAAGACTCTTCCAAAGGGAGAAGCAAAGAAGAAGCAAAAGAAGTTTAGATTTGGAGGTGAAGATGTCGACATTATCGTTTCAGATCCAAGATTATCGGTTAGTTCAGGTGGTGTTTCTGCGTATTTCAATAAACCGAACAAAAGGTCTAAAAAGTTCCCATTCAAACAATTACCACAAGCAAGATTTGTTTACGATAAGGATTCTATAGGCCCAGAGCCAGCTACTGAGCTTGTGGTTTGGGACTTACCTTCGACAGTGAGCGAGGTATACTTTGGAAATTTCTTTAAAAGTTATGGAGGTCCAATTAGTGAGATTAAATTTTTCAATGATCCAGTAAATGCTGTTCCATTGGGGATTGCTACTTTTAGATTTCAAGGAAATGTCGAAAAATCACTGAGACTAGCTAAAAAATTGATTAGTGTAGTCAAGCAAAGTAGAACTAAAATCGATGGGGTTGATTTAAAGATTTCGCTTAACGAAGATAAGGGAGTCTTTTTAAAATCTAAGTTATCCCAGGCGACTACGAAGTTGGAAGATGCTAGAAGGAAGTTAATTGAGGATGAGAAAAAGGCTGAAGCTAAGAAGAGAAGAGATGAACAAACAAAGAAAAAGGAATTGCAAAAGGAACTTCAAAAGGAAGGCACACCGAAAGGACCTGCTGCAAATAGAACTCCTATACATCATTCTCAAATGGAAATGCAGAAACTGCTGCTAGTGCAACAACTGCATGAACAACCAGCAACTAAAAAGTATACTGCGAATACAACTATCTTGTCAACTATTCAAAAGAATAGAATTGTTCCTGGTGTTTTTATGCCATCGGAACTTAATAAATATATTAAAGATCGTCCTCATATTTTAATCCACAATAAGTATGCTTCTTCACAAAAGATTTTTTCACACGATATTAAAAAACTATTCAATAAATACGATTGGACTAGGGTCTTGTCAGATAAGACAGGATTTTATATTGTTTTCAATACTCTTAAGGAATGTGAGAGGTGTTTCAACAATGAAGACGGCAGAAGATTCTATGAATTTAGATTATTTATGGAGTTGGCTATTCCTGAAGGGTGGAAAGGTGAAGGAGACCACCAAGAAGAAAACAAGGGAGGAGACGACACTATCGTTAAGAACGATGTAGAGGAGGCAAGTAATATTTTGATTAAGGAGTTCCAGACCTTCTTAACAAAGGACATTAGAGAAAGAGTTATTGCACCTGCAGTTTTCGAATTTTTGAATCCGGAAAGATATCCACAATACATGGAGAAATTAAAGGAGGAAGAAAAGATTAGGAAAGAAGTTGATGCCAAAAAGAGAGAAGCAACTCTTGCCGCAGCGGCAGCAACCGCTGCTTTACTTCTTAAACCAGAGAGACAACAAACTACAAAATCAAAGACTGCATCTTCCTTACCATCCTTTAGGAAGAAACCAGAAGATAGCCTGCCAGCCATTAAAAAGAAGTTACTTTCTAAGAAAAAGCTCAATATAATACCGATGCAACATGCACTTAATTATGCAAATGAATCCGAAGATTCTGAAGATGACGAGTTAAGTAGATCGACTACACCAGTTCCACTGAAGAGACCACATACCGCAGAAGAAGATGAAGCTGAAAAATTATCTAAAAAGCCTAAGAAGGAAAAGAAATCCACCTTGCGCAAGCTTATCTTATATAACGAGAAAGATGAAGAAGAGGATGAAAGTGAGAGAAAACAACTTCATACCCTCGAAGACGGGGCTGATGATGATGAAATGGAAGTTGCAGAGGAAGCTGAAGTTGATGAAGAGGAAGAAAAGGAAGAAGAGGACGAGAATGATGAGACTGAAGACCAAGAAATAGATTATTCCGGATTTGCCGAAAACTACAAGCCTACTTTTGGTCGTCCTAGAACTGTCTACGAAGAACTGGTTGTTCTTAGTGACTCTTCCCTTGAAACGGTAAAATCAGTTTTGAAAGATTCCGAGGATATAAGATTGGCACTTAAGGTTCTTGCCAATGTTTCGCCATCAACTGATATAAAGAGTATTGAATATTGGGCTTGGAAACAGTATGAAGAGAAGAGAGAAGCAGCTAAGATTCTGAATATTGGAGCGGATATGATTGGACCAATTGAAGATAGACTTCAAAACTCAACCGGTGCATTTAAGAGTGAAGGATATCATAAGATTCCAGATGCAGATAAAATCGAATATTTACCACATAGAAGAAAGATTCACAAACCAATCAAGACAATTCAGCATGAAGATGATTCCGATGACGATTCAGACGTAGAAATTAATACTACACCAAAGCCTGAATCTCGTGGAGTTGACAAGGAAGACAATTCTCTAGACAATGGAATTAATGGCGATATTAAACCGAAGGAAGAAACAGAAACAGATATAACCGAGCGAGAAAGTGGAGTCAATAATAACGGGACTGGTTCTTTGTTACAGAGTTCACGTGTTAATAGAGCCAATAATAGAAGATTTGCTGCGGATATTAGTGCCCAAAAGCAAATGCTTGGTAGTGAAACTGATATATTAAACCTCAACACTTTAACTAAGAGAAAGAAGCCAGTTTCATTTGCTCGTTCAGCCATCCATAATTGGGGACTTTACGCCTTAGAACCTATAGCTGCCAAGGAAATGATTATTGAGTACGTTGGAGAATCCATTAGACAGCAAGTTGCTGAGCATCGTGAAAAAAGTTACTTGAAAACGGGGATTGGTTCGTCATATCTTTTCAGAATTGACGAAAATACAGTTATCGATGCTACAAAGAAGGGAGGGATTGCAAGATTTATCAATCATTGCTGTGATCCAAGTTGTACGGCTAAGATTATCAAGGTAGATGGTAAGAAGAGAATTGTCATTTACGCGCTTAGAGATGTTGAAGCGAACGAAGAGTTGACTTATGATTATAAGTTTGAAAGAGAGACAAACGACGAAGAAAGAATCAGATGCTTATGTGGTTCAGCTAGCTGTAAAGGGTGGTTAAATTAACCGCACGTTTTCGGATATATGGACCATGCACACACACACGCACATATATATGTATATATATTTAATGTTTAATAGAGAAATGTATTAATACGTAAACATTCCAATGGTAGAGATCGATTTAATGTAAAGATTCACGTGACACGTAACATAAACACCAAACCTGCATGCCATTGAAAAATGGCACGTCTTAAAGATCTACCCTTTCTTTGACTCGAAGTTAGTGAATTGAATTACTGATTGGGTTAAAAATAATGTCGTCTCTTCGACTAGTGAGTCAGCTTGCTTTGTGTGGAAAGTACTATAAAGTTTCTTTTAACTCGACATTATGCGCTGTACGTGGTGTCAAATCAAGTGTGAGAAGTTCCGAACATACACAGATCAAAATGAAGAAGGAAAGTATGAAAACTTACTTAACAGTCGGTAGTTTAATTGAAGATGAGAATAGAAATGAGAGTAGGGAGGTTCAAGAGGAACCAAAAATTGCATCAAAAACCAAGAGTAAATCGAGGGCGAGAAAGCCAAAGGAAGAAGTGTGTAATTCTGAATTACCTCCAGAAGATGCTTCCATACTGCCGTCAGATTTGAATGGAGAAATATACGAAACCAAGGAAAACGAAGTGGATGTAGCTTTTAGAGGTCCAACTGAAGAATATCTAAATGGCACTTGGGATAGAGGCGGTCGGACAGCAAGTAATAGCCTTACTCCTCTTCAAGAAAAGATAAGAAAGTTGGTGAATCAGAACCCTAATTGTGTAAGTCTTGTGCAAGTTGGATCATTTTATGAGCTTTATTTCAACCAAGCAGAAGAGTATGCTCCCAAGTTAGGGATTAAACTTGCAATAAAGAAAACATCCAATTTTAAGGTACCCATGGCAGGCTTCCCGGTGCACCAATTGGAAAAATACGTAAAGATGCTTGTACATGATCTTGGTGAAAGTGTAGCTATAGTTGACCAGGTGACAGGTGGTAGTAGTAATGTGAACAGTCCGGAGTTTGATATAGGTGGGTTAATCCATAGAAGAGTTTCTAGGATTATTACACCGGGCACACTTATTGATGAGTCGTTTATGCATTTCAATCAGAACAATTATTTGTTGTCTATAGCATTACCAGCCCAATTTTCTAGTTTAGCAGGTGGAATTGGTGATGCGAAGCATATAGAGTTAGATCCCGATTTGGAAGTTGGAATTGCTTGGTGTGATCTTTCACTTGGGGAGTTTAACCTCCAAGAAACAACTCTTGGTGAATTAATGTCAGATATCACAAGGATCAACCCAAGTGAAATCATATTAGCTAAAAATTTGGAAAACAACCCATTCATAAGAGATCATTCCTGGTTAAAGGATATAAATAGGTTTTTCGTAAGGTACCAAAGAGACTACGTTGATACAATGTTGAATTTGGCAGAGAGCTATTTCAAGATCGGGAAGAAGTCTGTTATTAGGCAACTACTTGATTCAATGTCAAAAAAGCAGCTCACTGCGATGCAAATGATTTTGGGCTACATAGCGGTGAATTTACCTGAAGTAAAACCATCATTCGACTCTCCCAAGCAGCATTGGAATAGTAAGGTGCTACAAATGGATCCAAGGACGAGGGAAGCATTAGAATTGAACCACAGGTTAAGTAACAATTCTTCGGCATTCACATTGTTTTCAACCATTAGGCGCACTTTGACAGATTCAGGAACCAGAATGCTTAGGCAATGGATTAGCTCCCCCATAATGGATATTGAAGAATTAAAGTACAGACAAGATTTTGTTGAATTATTTCAGCAATCTTCTCACTTGCGTTTATTGCTTCGTGAAAACCTATCCGAGTTAGATGATTTTGTAAGGTCAGTTCAAAGGCTATCCTTAGGAGTAGGAGATACATCAACTCACTTAATATCTGTTGCAAATGGATTAATAAAAGCAGAGCATATAAAGGAAATCATGCATCAAGAGATTCCAGATGAATATAGATACTTGATTCAAGATGGGAAGCTCTGGAAATCATTGCCAATCGAATTGGCTAATAATATATTGAATACATTCGAGTGTGATAAATTAGAACCACTGGAGATTGTGGAAGAAGTACAGGAAGAAATCCCTTTGTATCTTGATCTGCAAAGCAAGTATGACGAAAGTATTGAGAAATACAGAACACCAAGTAGTCCCTCCAGTGGAGGCACTAACATCATTCAATCTTCTTCCTTATTTTCTGTTAAGAAAAACTACAACCCTGAGCTTGAAGCTGCACATCAACAATATTCAGACCTTCAATCATTAGAAGCGGAGGTTTTTGAGGATTTAACATCAAAATTCCAAACGTTAGACCCTAAAATCAAGATCATAAAGAAATCTGTTCACGGTAAGCATACAGACGTACTTCAAATAAAAGGCACAGAAGCATTTATTCAAAAGATTAGCTCTCACTTTTTAGATGATAATAGTATTGCAGAAAAGAGGAAAACGAGTCTAATCATAAAACCGTACGAATGGAGGAGTGTTAAGGAAAAGCTCGAAAGACAAGTACATATCATCTTAAGCATTGAAGAAAGAATCATTGCAAAATTACGTCGCGAGACTCTTGATGTTATTAGCGAGATCCGTGATATTGGTAGACTGATGGATTTCCTTGATGTAAGTTCATCGTTTTCAGTTTTGGCCATTGAGAATAATCTAGTACGCCCGACTTTTTTGAAATCGGCTGGAAAGCTCGAGATTAAAAATGGTAGACACATAGTTGTGGAATCTGGTATGAAGCAAGTTGGTGAATTGTTTATTCCTAACGATACGAAGCTCGATGTGAAAAAAGACAGACTTCTAATTATAACTGGTCCTAATATGGGAGGTAAGTCCACGTACTTGAGACAAAATGCGTTGATTGTCATTTTAGCTCAAATTGGATGTTTTGTCCCTGCTGATAGTTGCAAGTTGGGCCTAGTTGATAGAATCTTCACCAGGATTGGCGCTTCGGATGATATATCGAGAGATTTAAGTACATTCATGGTGGAGATGGTAGAAACAAGCAATATTCTTACAAATGCCACTGAAAAATCGTTAGCTATTGTTGATGAATTAGGTAGGGGGACCAGTGGTAAAGAAGGGTTGGCAATAGCCTATGGATCGTTGGTTAGTCTCCTACATGCGAATAAGTGTCGTACTATGTTTGCTACTCATTTTGGAAAGGAAATCCATACTCTACTCAACGAAGAAAATATAGATCAATCAAATGTCAAGTATTTCATGACTGGTATAAAGGAAGGTGGATCGAATTCCAATTTGATCTTAGACCATAAGCTTCAGTTAGGTATAAGTGAAAGGTCTTATGCCCTAGAAGTGGCTAAAATGGCAGGATTTCCAGATCATGCGGTTTCAATTGCAAGCAGGGCATTCGAGAAATTAAATAGAATTTGAGACTTACATAGATTTAATGAAATGCGATTCTATACTAATAAGGTTGAAAATATATACATGTTAATTTGGGGGTGGTGGATAATTGTAAGTGCTTGAATTGTTACCCTGTTGTTGCTGTTGCTGTTGCAACTGATTTGCAATTAGTTGCTGAAGCTGTTGCAACTGAGTTTGTTGTACATTAGGTTGATACTGTTGCTGCTGATGCTGTTGTACTTGATGTTGATTTTGGTAATGCTGTTGTTGATGTTGTTGCTGCTGTGGATAGTAAGGATTTGGCATTTGTGGGTGGGAATATTGTGAAAATTGTTGTTGCTGGTATGGTTGGTACTGTTGCGGAGTTGGTGGGAGGAAATGCTGTTGTGGATATTGCTGTTGTGAGTATTGTTGGTATTGTGGATTATAAACTTGCTGTTGCTGCTGTTGTTGCTGGAATTGTAACATTTGTTGGTGCACTAACAGAGGATTTTGAGGTATGTTAGGATAATTCGATGTTGCCACAGCTGGCGCATTTGGACTATGATTAGGATTGTGGGGAGACTGAGTTTGGACCGAAGCTACTGGGGTTGGGACAGGTTGATTTGGTCTTGGAGGTGGCTGGTTGTAACCATACGATTGATAAGTTGGGGTTTCTGGAATAGAAGGCACGTTATTGTTAGTTTTATCAGCATTGTTAGTATTACTATTATTACCACCATGATGTCTCTTTCTTTGATTTTTTGTAGTGCTCGTAGTATTAGTTGCTGTTGCTAAATCTTCTTTACCCTTATTCTTTCTTTTCTTCTTCTTTGATTGCTTTGCTGCTAATTCTCTCTCATCATCAGAAAATTCTTGTTCTTCTTCAGGCAATTCCTCATCGTGACAATTGCTTGCATCAGTTCCCTTTATGGACTTTATAGTATCCGTATATAAAAATTGTGATTCTGGAACAACGTAATAGACTTCTTCACCTTTTCTATCTTTAAATTTTTCAAAATCATCATCTGAATTAAACTTGACTCTGTAGACAGGCAGTTGTAAACGACCAAATATTTCGAAAAGTGGACCAATTAATGTTCTATCTTTAAAGCAAAGAATTGAATTTTCTTTTAATATTCTAAATTCTCCGGAGATATTTGCCTTTATGATAACAGATCTTTCTACCAATGCAGTTACCTCACCAATTAATTGAAGTGGAGCATTTTCTGGAATTTTGTAGTCCTCTGGTAACGAAGGAGCCTTTTCATCAATTACTTCATTCTTAGATTGGATTGGACCAGTGGAAACTTCTTCACCATCTTCATCAATATCTACAGCTTCGTTGGAGATTGTTTCAGATTCAGAGTCTGAGTCCGACTCGGATTCTGATTGTGATGATGTGGAATCAGATTCAGAGCTTGAATCGGAATCTGAAGCAGATGAGAGATCTTCGTCTATTTCAATTTCATCATCAGAGTATGCTTCGAGTTTCTCAACAGTGGAAGGGACTTCATCGGAAGTTTCAATAGGAACAGCAGATGAGTTAGCAGTAACAACCGGAGCTGAAATATCGGCAGTGGTCTCAATTGGCTTACTTTCAGAAACATCGGAGGCAACTGCTTCTGTTTCAGACCTTTCAAACTCAGCAGTGTCTGTTACAGCGTCCATACTTTCATCGGCTGCCTCGGTTGCTTCAGCAGAAATTTGAGCCGAATTATCAGTTGGTACATCGGAGGCCAAATTACCCACTATGCTGTCATTCGTATTTGTTTCGGTGGCAGGTTCTGAGACAATGTCAGCAGTTTCATCAGTGTGGCTTATTGGGTTTGCTGTAACAGTTTCTGAATCTTCCATAATAACTGCTTCTTCGGATAAAGGTTCACCATTTTCTTTCGGTGCCGTGTCTATTATCTTATCTTCACCTAAAGCAGGTACTACCCTATCATTATCATTTTGATCAATAGATTCTGCATCCTGTTTTAAATTCTTGGTTTCTTCTTCAGTTGCTCTTTCTGTAACTTCTTCCTTCTCTAGGTTTTCAGATTTGCTAATCACCTCATCAACTTTTCCATTATTTTCCATTGCACACACTGGTTCTGCAGAAATAACTTGAATTGGTTCACCAACGGCCTCTTCAGAGTTCATAGTAAATTGCTAATAATTATAATATTGGTTCTAGTTTGATCTTTATATTTTATAACGTTATATATCATATGTAAGTCATCGCATCGCACGAAGATGTTGCACAAAGCAGTACGAAAACTTCATACAGGATGAGAATCCAAAGTTTATTAACATGTATTCATCAGTTATAATCCCCATTATCTTACGGAGTTCAGAGAAATGTATCTACGGAGATCGCTGTCGGAATCCTTTTAGGACATAGTTTGAAAAAACCAGTCTCACAGAAAGATATATGGGGCTAAGCGGTACCATTAGAGATGTATTACACAAATTTGCAGCCAAAATTAATGAAAAACTCAAGTCATACTTCAGATGTTTATTCTCTTAAATACAACTACAACTAAAAAAGAAAAAGATTTTTAAGTACTCTCTTCAAGAAGTTTGCTTTATACTCCCAGTAAAGCTATAGGAACGACTGAAGGGAAACAAGTTCAATGATATTGTCCACACCGGAGAGGTGCTTGCGGAGCATCATACGATCCACCAATGATATAACTACTTTATTGCAACCGCTCTGTGAGGCTGTTATAGCTGTTAAGGCTGCTAGGGCTGCTAGGGGAGGATTTAAATCATCGAATGTGGCTGTTCTTTGGGAAGATGGCTCTAACTAATAAATAGTAAGAATAGTGGAATGAGACACACATGTACCCGATCTAACGGAAAGTGGTAGCCTCAGACGAAGAGCGTATTGAAAATAGGTTGCAAACAAAAAAAAAGAAATATAATAGTACTTCAAAGGATAAATAATAGAGTAGGATTATTATAAAAGGCTTAGAATAGTAACATTTTCCCGGTTTCATCTGCCATCTATTGTATGCTGAACCCCCACCTACTTCTGCTGCTTTTTATTTATAAATATAGTACGTACACCCAAAAATTCATTTGACGTCATCATCTCAAATCTGATTTAAAGACGGGCGAAGTTGCAAGGAGAAAAAGGCAAAAAGCAAGCCTTGTTGCAAAATATTGTCTGTGAATATTTATGTCAAAAACACACACGAAAAAACAAGGGAGCCATGTGGCTTGGGTAATGTCATAGAAAAACTTTCAGCCTTGTAGACACTCGACTACCCACCCGATTCCTGTTTAGCAAAAATTGACAATCCACTATTACGTATTCTGTCTACAATGATATTGCTTCTACTACATCTTGAATAACAAATTTGGTCTTTCTTCTTTATCACCAGTATTTAATCACTCTCTCATACATTTAAACTTTCAACCAGGTACTATGCAATAATGCGGAATTATTATATACCTAACTTAATATTTTTCTTTCTTCCGAGTTTTGAGCCCGGACCAAGTTGTTTTTGGAAGTGCTGGCTGTTTAAAAAAATTGGCGTGCTGGGCAAGAAATATATATCAAACAAGCCAGAAAATATTTAGACGGATGATGTACCCAGGTTGCCTTATAAGTAACATGAATTGCTCTTAATTTTTTTTATGAAACCCCTTTGTAAATTTCTCTTCATTATTCAACGCTGTCCCGGTTTAACTAACCTGTCGTTCATTTTACAGCAGTATGTATAAGATTATTTATTTCAGAAGAAGACTATAGAAGATTAGATTGTGACAAAGTTCAAAGAAACGTGATTATTTTAAACGGGCTGAGATTACCTGACAACTAGGTAGTAAAGCAGTAGAAGCGATTCCACTAAGAAGTCGAGGCGAAACAGGATGGAGCAGCAGATTACAACGGACACTTTACTCGTTGTTGATGATTACTTCTTCAAATCCTTACTCCCCATTGAACATTACAGCGACTCCTTCCTTAATTTAGCTGCCTTCTTCCTACCCAGTGAGCCTTTAAATTTGACGGTGAAGCCATCCCCAAATTTTTGATGCTTAGTCGGCTGTTTGGTGGAACTCCTCTCGTATCAGAAATAAATCCCCCTAATCGATCGCACAAGCTGAATTTTTATGCGGATTATTTTTCAGGTTTGACCATTTACATTGCGTTGCGTCTCGAATATGCAAGTTTGATTACCTTTTCAATGCACAATCGGTAATTTTTTTACAATTTTGTTACACAAAGACACGATTCTGACTCCAAAATAATGCACGTCAAGAATCCAATACAGATTTACTGCATATTGTATGTTTGTTGTGTTTACGTATTCGAAGGTATTCAAAGCAAAGCCTGTAACCAAGACATTCCCACCATAGACAAACAAAAAATAAGGCACCATCAAGTATTACCGCGTTCAAACATCATCAAAAAATTTGGATAAAAAAAAAAAACCTTCTTCTTCTTCTTCTTTTCTTTTTCTTCTTTACAGTTAACTCCTAGTCGCTCCTTTAATACTAACAACGTTCAACAGTCAATGAAATTTACTACTGCTACAATTGCTGCTTTCGCAGCTGCCTCAGTTTTGGCTTCCTCAGAAGACTGCTCTACTACTCAAGTTCATGGTCACCATAAACATAAGAGAGCTGTCGTTTACGATTATGAATACGTAACTGTTACTGTTGATAACCAAGGTAACGTTATCCCACAAACTACTTCCACTTCTGTTACCACACAAGACACTCAAGCAACTCAAAGTACTACTACTAGTATCGAAGCCACTACCGCTTCAGCCAACATCGCTGTATCTGTCTCAGTTTCAGCATCCGCATCCGCATCTGCATCCGCATCAGCTGCTGCTTCCACCGGCTCCTCTAACGGTATTTACGGTGATTTGAGTGCTTTTGAAGCTCCATCTCAAAACTTCCCAGATGGTGTCTACGACTGTTCTTACTTCCCAGAAGGTCAAGGTGTTATCTCTTTAGATCACTTAGGCTTTGGCGGTTGGTCAGGTATCGAAAACAGTGATGGTTCTACCGGTGGTAACTGTAAGGAAGGTTCTTACTGTTCTTATGCTTGTCAACCAGGTATGTCCAAGACTCAATGGCCATCTGCTCAACCTGCTAACGGTGTCTCTGTTGGTGGTTTACTCTGTAATAATGGTAAGTTATACAAGTCTAACTCAAACCAAGGTAACTTATGTGAATGGGGTTTGGATATGGCTGAAGTCGTTAACAAGTTATCTGAAACTGTTGCTATCTGTCGTACTGATTACCCAGGTACCGAAAACATGGTTATCCCAACCGTTGTTAACGGTGGTCAAACTTTACCATTAACCGTTGTTAACTCTCAAACCTACTACACATGGCAAGGTGGTTCCACCTCCGCTCAATACTACGTCAACAACGCTGGTGTTGATTGGACTACTGGTTGTACTTGGGGTAACGCTGGTTGTGGTTACGGGAACTGGGCTCCATTAAATTTTGGTGCCGGTTACGATAACGGTATTGCTTACTTATCTTTAATTCCAAACCCAAACAATTACGATTCCTTAAACTATGACGTAGCAATTGTTTCTGATGGTACTGCTACTGTCAGTGGACAATGTACTTACTCTGGTGGTAAGTACAATGGTGGTGGCTCCGATGGTTGTACCGTTGGTGTTACCGGTGGTAGAGCTCAATTTGTTTTATCTTAAGCACATTCACTTCAACACTCTCATTATAGAGAACCAAATTATTCGAATATCCATTCTTATATGTATGATATATATATATGTATATATGTATGCATAAAGTTCGCTTAACTTTTTGGTATCTTTTCTTTTAACAATTTATCCTTGTTTTGTATATTACATGAATTTAAAAATATGTCTCAGTATTAAACCACGTAGAAAGTAAGCTTAGTCAAACCATAAGAAGAAGCCGGTGCTTTGCAAAATGCTTCTGAAATGTCGTATTTTTTATGAATTAGAGAACTACAATCAGGAGCCACATGTCGATATTGGTTGCGAAACTAAAGATATTGCGATAGTGGTTCCACAGTGAAATTATACTGTTTAGCATTACCGTCAAAGTTTAATATAAATATGAAACGATTTCTCCTTCCTTCAATCTCTTTATTGATTCTGTCATATCATAACCTCCTGCTGTATGACGAAACAACCAAACTTCTTGATCATCGTTGCTGATGATTTAGGATTCACTGATCTTAGTGCTTTCGGTGGTGAAATTAATACTCCAAATCTTGCTAAATTAGCGGATAATGGTGTTAGGTTCACTGATTTCCACACAGCTCTGGCTTGTTCACCAACTAGATCAATGTTATTTTCTGGTACCGACAACCATATCGCTGGGTTGGGACAAATGGCTGAATTTGTCAATAGACACCCAAAAAAGTTTGCTGGGAAGAAGGGTTACGAAGGTTACTTGAATGAAAGAGTTGCTGCATTACCCGAAATATTAAAGGATGAAGGGTACTTTACCTTTATATCAGGTAAGTGGCATTTGGGATTACTTCCAGAGTATTGGCCAGTTCGTAGAGGGTTTGAGAAATCTTTTACCTTATTGCCTGGAGCAGGTAATCATTATAAGTATATCCCAAAGGATGAAAATGGTGAACAGCTTAAATTTTGTCCAGCTCTTTATGTTGAAGATGAAAGGGAATTGGACCCAGAAGTTGATTTACCAGATGATTTTTATTCAACAAACTACTTCACCGATAAGGCAATTCAGTTCTTGGACAACGAAGAAGACAGGAAGGGAAGACCGTTTTTCGGTTGTTTAACATATACTGCACCACATTGGCCATACCAGGCACCACAAGACAAAATTGCCAAGTACAAAGGGAAGTACAGTGCCGGGCCGGAGGAGTTGAGACACAAAAGATTAGCTCAAGCTGTCAAGGCGGGTATTATTCCTGATGGGGTTGAACCCCATAAAATGCAATCGTTTAGAGACAAAAGGTGGCACGAGCTTACAGATAAAGAAAGGGCTATCGAAGAAAGAATCATGGAGACTTACGCTGCTATGGTTGAGGTCCTTGATGACAATATCGGTAAGGTTGTTGACAAGTTGAAGAAGTCGGGCGAATTTGATAATACATTCATCTTGTTCATGTCGGATAACGGAGCAGAAGGGATGCTTATGGAGGCTTTACCCATGACAATCTTAAAAATTCGAGAGGTTGTAGATAAGTACTACGATAACGAACTCGAAAATATTGGCAAGTACAATTCTTGGGTATACTACGGAGACCAATGGGCACAGGCTGCAACAGCACCCTCTTATATGTACAAGATGTGGGCGTCAGAGGGAGGTATAAGATGTCCTTTAATTGTACACTATCCACCAGTTCATAACCGGAAGAGACAAATATCGAATACTTTCACAACTGTCATGGATATCTTACCAACTGTATTGGAATTAGCCAATTTAAAACACCCAGGAAGTGTTTACAAAGGACGGCAAGTTGCAATTCCAAAGGGTAAATCTTGGGTTCAATACTTAACTGCAAGCTCAGAGGAAGTTCATCTGGAAGAAACTGTCACTGGGTGGGAATTATTTGGTCAGCAAGCAATAAGAAAGGGTCCATTTAAGGCTCTTTACATTCCAAAACCATTTGGAACAGCAGAATGGCAATTGTTTGATATCAAGAAGGACCCTGGTGAAACACACGATCTCTCACAAGAGAGGCCAGAACTCTTGCAACAATTGTTGAACCATTGGGCCGAGTACGTGGCTGAAACTGGCTTAATTGAATTTGGATCTGATTTCTACTACTCAGAACAAACAGATGAAGACCAACAGGTTAACTTCATTGATTGTGAGTAGTTCAGCATCGTCAAATATATACAAGTTACTTCAAAATTTACTTATTTATTTCCTAAAATTACATTATTTACTTCTTGCTCTTGTGCTTTCTGTCACCTTTGCTGTGTTTATCCTTCTTATGCTTCTTGTCGTGTACCTTTCTTTCTGGTTCTCCTTCCATGGGGATCCAAATATCTTCACCATTATCTTCTGGAGCTCTTGGAACTTTACTGAAGGTTTCCTTTCTCCATTCCCTTAAGTTCTTAGACTTGGCATACTTTCTTTTATCCTTGATTCTCAATTCTTTTGGTCTGTATGGTGCAAACTTCTTTAAACCAATGAAGTTGTTCAATTGTTTATCATCAGCTAAAATGATGTCTCTAGTAGTCAATCCAAATGCTTCAGGTGAAACTTCCCTATATTTAAATTTGACTTCTTCTTCATTCTTACCCTTTGAACGACCTCTTTCTTCTTCGACAACCTCTGAAAGGATCTTTAATGTGTTGGATTCGACGATTTCTTCTGCCTTATCCTTAATACTTTGCTTTTCCTTCTTTTTTGACTTCTTTTCCTTAAGCTTATCTTTCTTTGATTTCTTGCTTGGTTGAGCTTCCTTTTCTTCTTCAGCGTCCTCTTTTTCTTCCTCTTTTTCCTCTTCTTCTTCTTCTTCTTCTTCTTCTTCTTGAATGTCTTCTACGTCATCATCCATATCACTCCATTGTGGTTTTTCTGGCTCAGCTTCGTAGTATTGTTCATCAAAAATTTGGGCCATTTTGGAATCCCAATCGGCATCATCAAAATCATCATTTAATAACGAATTTCCAAAGACTCTTTCAATGATTTCATCTGAAACATCTTCTCCAACAGCATCCTTGATCTTTTTTAACCTGTCAGCAACTTCATTTACCTTAGCAGTCTTCTTCTTCTTCAATAATTCTTCTCTTTTCTTTTCTTCTTCTTCCTTTAATTCATGTTCTCTTTCTCTTTGTCTTTTTCTAGAATTGGTACCGGATCTTCTTAAAGTGGCTTGATTACGAGCATATGAAACAATCTCAGCCGAGTTAGCATCTTCATATCTGAAGTTATAGGCATGTTCAAACTTTTCTACAGCATCGTCAAATTCTTCGTCTGCATCATTATCAATACGATCTAAGTCAATGACTTTATCATTTTCTTTAGGAATCCAAGCCTTCTTATCAACGAAGGCGTCAAGGAAAGCTTCTTTGTCGAAGTTTGGATCAGGTAAGTCAGTTTGTTCAAGAAATTCTCTTCTACTTTGATGGACATGAACTTTCTTCTTAAGGAAATCGTCATCACTTCCTTCATCATCTTCACCTTGATCATCATTAAATGCAGTCTTTATATCAGAAAGTAACTTGGCACGTTCTTCTCTTTCGGTAACTACGAATGGTTTTTCACCATCAACGGTTCCGTATTGATTCTGTTCAGTTTCATCCTCATCTTCATCCTTGAACCCACCAGAAAGTAAATTCATACGATGGTAATCCTTCAAGTACATTGGCTTTTCCTTAGTGGTGGAATCTTCAGTGTTTTTGCTTGAACTAGGTTCTGGGTCGTTGAAAAATTTAACATTAGGGTCCAATAACTTGGAAGGATCGTTCTTAATCGCAGAAAGAACTTTATTGATACCATCTTCAATACCCTCGGTAATCAATTCCCCATATTCATCTTCATCTTCGTCAGATGAGTTGTCATCAGAATAATCAGACACTTCAGATTCTTCAACTTTCTTTGGCTTAACTTTTTCTTCTTGCTTTTTTTGAACAACTGGTGCTTCAACTTTAGTTAAAGCTTCTTCAGCCTCTCTAGCTTTCTTGGCAGCTGACTTCTTTCTAGCCATTTTTTTCTTTACTTTTGATTCAAAGGAATTAGTTGATTGGAGTTTAGAGATGAGCTTTAAAAAAAATGCTATACGGCGATGAGATAGTTTGATACAGGACTGCATATAAGAATGTGCAACACACCTAATAAAGTAGAGTATTAGTATATTCAGCTATATTCCACTTTTTTGTCTATTCCTCTCGATTGTTAAAAGTTTTTAACATGCTTCCAAATGAACCAAAAAGGAATTTGGTCTGACTTTTTTGTTTCTTAATTTAAAAAGAAAATCAGTGGTAGCCATCAAAATGGCTGCAAAATTTACGTGCGGGTTGTTAGACATATTACAACAGATACAATTTATTACCAATATTTTTCCCAAAACAAGAACGCCTAGAACCTCCCAGCACGTGAAAGCCTATATAATTACAGTGCCAACCTCAAGAATATATTTCCCATTTATTGTATATATAAAATAATACCTACAATGAAGTCTTGATCAATCTTTGAGAAAGTTCAGGAACCATTTTATCTTCATACCACCATGTATATGCCAATTCACATCTGTTTAAATCAAGATTTTCACTCAAAACTCTCCAAAGAATTCTTACCAAAAATTCACTTTCATGATGATTGCTTTGTTCAATCAATGTCCAGGTTCTATTTAACCAACGTATAAAGATATGTAAGGGTAAATATGGAATAAGGTTAATAAATGCAAAAATCATCGCTTCCCTAGTTGTTTCAGGTGTGAATCTAATAGAAACCTGGTAGTCTTCTTTATTGGAATTCTTTATAGGTAATGCCCATGATTTAATCAATTCTGGTAATTCAGGTCCATAATATGTATTCTTTGGCTTCTCTTGCTTATTGGCATCGTATATGTCAGTTCCAAGTTCTCCACCTTCTTCTTCTATGTGCAGAATAGTAGAGTTGGCTTCATACTTGGCAATTGGTTGCGCAGTAGCAATAGTGTTACTGGTATTAGAGATTGGAATACTGCTTTTAACATGGAAACATTTGAAGTATAAGAATTCTAAAAATTCATCTCCAGTATTATCAAACATCCCAGTTGATGGTGCTGGGTGAGAAAGGGTAAACTTACCCAAAGTTTCAACAGCAATACTAAGTTGATTTGATGACAATAACATGGGAAATTGATTAATTGTCAATTTTAAGTATTCAAAGATTTCATGTGTACTAAGATTCTTTTTGGTGGAAAACATAGAAAGAAGCACAGAGTGCGCACTTTCAGTTACATCCTTGTCAATATCGTTAGGATGTATTTGTAATTTTTGTACATTAACTAAGTCAAAGCAAACTGGCAGAATCAAACTTGTTATAAATGGGGAATCTATGACATGTGGTATTTTCCCAGATTGTTGGAAGAAATTCTCCCATAAACCGAGAACAAAGAGAGCTTTTGATCTCATGACATAGTTCTGATGAATTATCGAGAGATTCAATTCTCTGTAGTCACCAATCATGGTTGAGGTCATTTGCTCAAAGCCAATGCAACTGTCACCAGTTTCACCGCCAAGGGCAACTTCTAGGGAAAGATAGTAAATAAAGTTGTAGCTGTCAAAGCCACCAGTTCCAACTGAAATTAAGACAAAGTTCAAATAGTATAAGTTATGGAGTATTTTCAATGAGACTTCACGATAAATTTTGCTCAGAAGTTGATTAAAACGGGAATTATTAGAATGTAAAAATGCAGTTAGAATTCCCTGGAAAATAATAGTTTCGGAAAACAAAATTGTCTTCATAGCAGACCAAAATGACTCAATCAAGGGGTCGGGTACCTGTCTTGTAGCGTTACTAGTTATTGGTCTGTTAAAAATATCAAGCAGCTGTGCCTTGTGGTTGACATTACGGTTAAACACGAACAACTTGTCCACCACATATTGAACAAAGCTTGAGTTGACTGGAATATCGTTATCTATTGGAGTCCGTTTAAGGTAGCTCTCGAGCAATAGAGATAACTTATTTAAGTGCTTAACTATCGGATCTTGGTAATATAAAGTTGAGTATTCGTTTAATATGAAGAACCCAGTATCAAGTTTCTCACTGAGCGTGTCGACAATCATGTCAGTTAAGCGGTGGATAATGAAACTTGTTGAGGCAACTCCCTCGGTGAACGACAATACATTGTGCTGTGGATTATGGAATATGGCCAAAGAAATCAAACTCAAGTTGGTTACCAGCTTAGGGAAGATATCACTGAGACTACCTGAGCTCAATGCTTGCTTAAACAAGCTGGTCATCTTACGGTCAAAATCTTGAAAGAACCAGTGATACTGAATTGAATTATTGTAGGTATAGAGTTTATCACGTAATTCCGTCGACAACTGAACACCTGCAATAATGGGCAATGTTTTCCACCCATTAGCAGTTGGGTGGTAGTTATAAAAATTAGTGAGCTCTTTACGTAAGATTGTAAACCATTTCTTGATGCTAATGGAAGGCTGAGAGATCTTCAATTTCTGATCAGTAATCAACTTGAAAACTTCAATAATTAAGTAAAGATCATCGAAACTAGCAAGTGGATGTGATCCAAAACAGGTTGGATTGTTCAAGAACGCGGTAATAACGAGTCTGAGGTTTTGCTCTTGCTTAATGTAAGGAACATAGTGTAGAAGATAGCCGAGGGTTCTTTTCACGGTTGAGTCCTTTGGTGGGAACCGTAAATCATTGATGAGAAAATCAAGATCCTGTGGTACTGCTTGGTTTGACAAGTATCTATACGACGACATAATGAAGTAGTATTCACGTGCCGTTTATAAGATGAAGAGATAACTTACTGGAAGATAAACTACGAATGTGTTTTATCATAAGTGGAATGGCGGGGTGATGTTTGGACATATTTTATATACAGGATGTTGAAATCAAATGTTGCTTCTCCCAAATGGAACCCACCATAATGCAAGAGGCATGTTGGTGTGTTTGTTAAAAGCTGGTTGTAGTTATAGCTGGAATAATTTGAGTGGAAGGTATAGATACTATTTTTGGTGTTATATATGGAAAAAAGGAGGCATTTTGTGTTTGAATTGGCGGAACTTTGGGTGCAAATTATTTATCTCTAATACGAAATAACCAATGAGCTTTTATTTCAGAACAGTATCTACCATTACGTGTGAATTGCTCTACTGACACGAATTGGGTCAAACAAGACTGGTATAAACTTGGTCAATTACATGTATTTACCACTATTAATTATGTATTAGTTAAAAAATTATCTCTTAAAGTACTTCAATTCGAGGTATCTAGCTGGAGTATATGCAACAAATGCCATTACAATATTCATTTCAATTGCTAATTCTCCACCATATTCACCAAATTTCTTCGAAAGTACACCCAGGTACCAGGTTTGGTTCATACCAATGATGGTGGTTGCAATACCACAACAGAATGCAAAAACACCAGCCCATCCCACAGGCAAGGTCGATCTATCTTCGAAGTTTGTAACATCATATCCACTGAAACCCTTTCTGAAAATGTAATGTTCAGAAATACCAATTCCGATGTAAATGGTGACGTTGTAACCAATAATACTAAGGAAATCAGCCATGGTAGCAGCAAAATGGTAGTAAGCTGGAATAGCTAAAGCTAAAGTAAGTGCATTACCGATAATACACCAACCAATTCTTGGGAATCTGGCTAATGGATTCCAGATGGCCTGAATGGCCAATGACAACAGGTAAGAACCTGGTAAGTTGTTGGCAATACCAGAAAGTGCTAAGATTACACAGCAGAACTTCCCGAATCCGTGCAATGAATCGACAACCAATATCTGGTAGACCAAACCACCAATAGAAGAGGTGTTCCATGCGGCAGACCAATCTGGATCGTTGACAGCAGCGGCACCACAGGCAGCACCTAAGATCAAAGTGAAGAAAGTTGGTAAGGATAAACCAAAAACCATTGGCCAGAAAACTCTCCATCTAGGAGTTTCAGAAGGAATGTAAACCATGAAGTCAGCAGCAGATGGGACCCAACCGGCAATGAATCCGAAAATTGTTGCGATGAAAGTTAAAACATTACCTACTTCAGCAGTTCCAGTGGACATAGTACCAACGGTGAACTTCTTGGACATGGCTAATCTGGCAATAAGAATCAAGTAAATGATTAAGTTTGGAATGGCCAGGTATCTTTCGTAGAAGTGAATGAATTTGTTACCCAAGATAGCGACGAAACAAGTAACGATCGGAAAGATGATACACCCAACCCAAGGTGGGAGTGGTCCCAATTCGCATAAAAGTTCAACACATGGGATAATGTTAAGGGCGTTCCAACCAATACAGGTGACAACGGTGAAAAGGGCAAATATTCTACCCATGATGTTACCAGTAAAGTATCTGGAGAGAATCTGTTGTCTTAAACCGAATTTGGAACCAAAAGTTGCGAAAAACCCGACTGGAATAGCACCAATGACAGTGAAAAGGACAATAATAATGACAGAAGTCCAGAAATCCAAGCCAAAGATGGTTGGACCAAGGGCACCAGTGGATAAGGCTGAGATGGCCAAGTTTGGAGTGCAGTAGATAAAGAATGGAGTGAAGATAGAATCTTGATGTCTTTCTTCTTCTGGAACTCTTTCAACACCACGAATTTCAGCATTCATTTTCAACGCGATTCTATCGATAATATTACTAGCTTCCTTCTTAGGGATAACTTCTTCATACGAGCTTACGCTCTCGACGTCGCCCGCAGATGTGATCTTCTTTTCCATATTGAGGATCTTAATATAAGCAACCTAACAGATTTTTTGAAAGCGTCTAAATGTATATGATCAAAAAGGTAATCCTATTGAACATCAGGCGGGAAGTCCATCTTTAAATAAAATGGAAAATGTCAAAGTTAAATCCTTCCCGATTCGGACTCGTAAAGCAAGATAAGGGAGCCTGGCCAGCGCGAGGCTTGATCACATCTCCGCCTATATTTCAACCTGATATTGGCTAGCTTAGTAGCAGTTGGCTAAGTAATGACACGAAGCTGTTGTCCTCGTTGGAACAAGGGCCGTCAGGCTGCTACCTACATGCATAAGTACATGTATCTGATCTGCCACTTTGTAGTGAAGACTGGCAGGTGAAAAATAAAGCTGAACCCTTCGGCGAAACTGGTAGATAAGAAGAAAAAGTTTATTGATCAGCGGATGCGAATGCCTAACAAGGCAAAGACCCACACCCCCGCCGCCCGCGCCGTCTGCTAAAAGTCTTTATGTGGAGAGCACTGATCAGCGCCAAACAATAGACTGTTAGTGATCAGTGTTAAAATTATACCAAGAATTTTCATTTGATGTCACTGGAAAACTTAACCTCATCTCCGTTCCTTAACCTCTGAAAGCCCCCGCGGGTCCGACCCCTACCACCACCCTGCTATAATATATATTTTCTCCACTGGGGTCCCCCAAAGGAAAGATACCAACACAGCGTTGGAGACTCTAGAGGAGATAGCGCACTTAATAATGTACTTGTCGGTGACTAAAGGTGAGACAAATTCGACAGAAGGTGTAATTCATAAATACGTTCCCGCGGAGTGTCTTGAGATAGGGTAATTATTATTTTACTTGTACCGTTCCACTACGGGCCAAACCCTGGGAAGGACGATGATTGCCTCGAGCTATTCGCCCTTCGATCTTGATTCTTAACCCTACTGGGGGTTTGAGATGATTTTCCCACAAAGGAAGTGAGGCAGGCTCAACGCAGTTGTCATCGCCGATCAGGCGCCAGTGGAGCGGCTTTTAACACTCCGAATATTCTTTAGGTAACTACATCTTTCTCCACTAGATCCAAAAAGTCCATTGAACATACCGAGCCGCGGGCGGAGATTCATCACCTTTCTACCAAAATGGCTGATAAAAAACGACATGGCCATGAAAACTTATTAAGAATGGAATGTTTTTTACTGTCGCTACCTTGGTTGCTTCTCCCTCTTGGTATTCTTTGCTTAATAAAGGTATATTCTTTAATTATTCGTATCTCATATAAACTCTACAGTTGTAGATATTTCAGTAGTTACAATACTAGTACTACTTATCGTTCATAATATTTCTTTTCAAAGTACCTTGCTGGGGTATATGCAAGGAATGCCAGTATCATATTCATTTCAGTAGCTAGTTCACCACCATACGTTCCAAATTTTCGTGAAAGTACTCCCAGGTACCAAGTTTGGTTCATCCCAATGATGGTTGTCCCAATACCACAACAGAATGCGAAGACAGCTGCCCATCCAACTGGAAAAGTCGACCTATCTTCGAAATCACGAATATCGTATCCACCAAACCCTTTCCTGAAAATGAAATGCTCTGAGAGCCCTATACCGATATAAATGGTGACATTATAACCAATAATGCTAAGGAAATCTGCCATAGTAGCGGCAAAGTCATAGTATGCTGGGATCGCTAACGCTAAGGTAAGTGCGTTCCCGACAATGCACCAACCGATTCTAGGGAACTTGGCCAACGGGTTCCAAATAGCTTGAATGGCTAATGCCAACAGGTACGAGCCTGGTAAGTTGTTAGATATTCCTGATAACGCAAATACCACACAACAGAATTTACCGAATCGGTGTAATGAGTTTATCACAAGAATTTGATACACCAACCCACCAATAGAGCTATTGTCCCAAGCAGAAGACCATTCTGGATCGCTTACAGCTGCAGATGCACAGGCAGCACCTAAGATTAAGGAGAACGTAGCTGGAATGAATAATCCAAGAACCATGGGCCAGAATACTCTCCATTTGGGAGTTTCTGACGGGATATAAACCATAAAATCAGCGGCAGCTGGTACCCATCCTGCAATGAACCCAAAAATTGTACCACAGAATGTTAAAACACTTCCAGCTTCTGCTGTACCGGTTCCCATTGTACCGAAGTTGAATTTTTGGGACATAGTCAACCTTGCAATAATAATAAACATAATAATGACGTTTGGGATGGCCAGATACCTTTCAAAGATATGAATGTACTTATTGCCCATCATTGCCAACAAGCAGGGAGCCACGGCAAAGATAACGCACCCAACCCATGGCGGTAAAGGACCCAACTCGCACAAGAGCTCAACGCAAGGTATTATATTAATAGCGTTCCAGCCAATACAGGTGATAACGGTAAAGAAGGCAAAAACTCTACCCATTATGTTCCCTGTCAAGTATCTTGATATAATTTGCTGCCTCAATCCGAATCTCGATCCAAACGTAGCAAAGAACCCAACTGGTATGGCTCCAAGAAATACGAATAGTACTATGACTATAGTAGTTGTCCAAAAGTCCAATCCAAACAGGGTTGGTCCCAAGGCTCCAGTCGATAGAGCCGATATGGCCAAGTTTGGAGTACAGTAAATGAAAAAGGGAGTGAATATCGAATCTTGAACTCTCTCTTCCTCTGGAACTCTTTCAACCCCACGAAGCTCAGCGTTGAACTTTATTGCCAACCTATCAAGAATATTGCGAGGTTGAGGAAGGGTTGTTGTACCCAGGAGAGTATCGGAGACCGTTTTCTCCATGTCGGCAGTGTTTGCCTTGTTGACCTCCATCTTGTATACCTATGATATGTCGAAATTTTTCACTTCGAAAAAGGTTGCAATATTAGTAATTTTAAACTTCTCAAAACGTCCGATGACATGCATCTCAAAAATGACAAAAGCCGCATTGTCGGAACAGATTACATCAGCTGCTCTCTACCTAAGGCAATTTTTCATCACTTTATGGTATACATGGGTGTAAAGCACCAAATAAAATTTAGTTGTTGAAAAAATTTTACTCCCTATATTCGTCTGGTTTTGAATAGCACGTTTTGTATTATATATCAAAGCAGTGAGTTTCTAGTAAGCTCAGTAGTGGTGCAAAAATAAGAAGATTGACATTAAACGGTCGATCGACTTGCCGCCTTTCCTATCTTATTTAAGTGGAAGTAAAGTTTATTTGTCTTTTTTAATTTTATCTTCTCTTTTTTATTCAATCTGTATTTGGTAATTATGGCGGGTTTACTCTTAATTATCCGATATTGTATAGTTTTAAATTTAATCATCGGATAAATTTGTTAGTTCTAACGGAAGACGCTCCGCTGGCGCCTGTCCGGCGAGGACGATAGCATCGAGCTTTGCTCACCTACGGGGAGAATTGTTCAACTCTAATTAGGACTGGACGAATGAATAAAGGGAGATAAGGTGTATGTTGGTGGTTTATCTTGAAATGATAACGGTATTCTCTGCGTACAGCGTATCTAGATCGAGACTCACCTGTACAAAGACATTATACCAACTTACGATATGGCTAAATAAACTCTATGAAATTGGTTGGATTGGCCCCATTGAAATGTCTTACAATCGAACCGTGAAACGCCTAAACAACTCACACACAGGCTCTTACTTTCCACAATCGCAGTTTTAGCTGTAATTTATAGAAAATCAACTTAGAACTCAGCTAATTCTTAAGTACTCCAAAAATTTGAATATATTCCAGTACAATAAATTGTCAAATCTCTGTAAGCTTTTTCTTTGTTGTCTTTTTTGTCTTCTTCTTCCTTTTGTTGTTTATGATAATCTGTTTATTTGCAGCCATTCTTGGAACCTAAAGAAAAGATCATACTATTTTCTTACCTGCACACGACCCTCGTACTATAATTTTCCATTGGTTTTTTCACACACTCTCTTTAGTAACTTACATATATAGAAGGAGATAAGTCAAAGTCCATTTGTGTAATAAGACAGTACAAAATTTCCCTATAACAAACTCGATGGATACATAGCTTATAAATACAAAAATGATTCGACATTTCCCGTTTTCACAAACGTATAAGAATCTTGCATATAACCTTAAAAACTTTAAACCTTCAAGCCATAGACCATCGTTTAAATCATCGAACCATCCGTTTATGTCCAACACTCAGCTTCAGGATGCGCTGTATACAAATTGGATATCGAGCACATTGCCCAAGAGGATCTTAAACCATATGAAGACGAGTCCGAGGAAGTTGACGCGTCACCAGCGTCCCCTGGCGCAGCCGTTTGCTACCAGATCAACTACTTCGTACTACTACATACCCAAGAGCTTGGCCGTTGATGATATAGACGCCAGCGGAGATGGCCTGTTGACGCAGTCTGTGCTACTGGCGTTTGAGAAAGATGACCTAGCCAGAGTTGTATCACTCTTGGAGTCCAACTTAAGGGATTCGTCTACTATTATTGAGCCTGATTTGGTAAACATATTGGTCAAACTATCTCTTAGTGAGATCCCCTATCCGGAGTTCTCCCCGCTGGAGGTACAAGTGGAGAGACCCTATTTCCAGCGCGAGATGAACCCGTCGGTCACGAGCGATACGGCTTTCTATAACTTCATTTACAGCCGAATACCCTTTCTTTACAGCATTTGCAAGAACTATGAGAAGATTATGTTTAATGATCGAGATTTCCAGGAATACTACATATGGTTGTGCTACCATCAGGGGGACTTGACAACAATGCACTATTTAATTCGAGCGTATCTTAAGCAGAACGAGGGGTATGACTCTAAAGTGCTTTCTTACGCTGTTGTTCTGTTTTTAAGTAACTATGAGACAACTCAAGCTTTATCGGTTATGGAAGAGATATTGGCATTCTCACGCACTGCAACGCTTGATCCTATACTTTTGGAACTGGCTTTACAGCTGTCAATACGATACGATTCTCTTTACGATAACAGCAGGACCTTTTTCAGACTTTGGTGTGAGCATCAAACAACCCTTTCTCCCAAATCTCTTGCCTTAATGTTAAGGATAACACAGCTGTCGCAATCTAAAGCAGATGACACGCAGCCTATTTTAGAAATATGTGAAGATTTGAACCTTTCATCTCACTACATGATCAAGACTCAACAGTTAATGTCATTGATATTAAGTAGAAGTCCAACTAAACCAATCAAGCCGATTACAAACGAAGATATTGAAGAAGTGAATGTAATATCGAGAGATTTAAAGAGTGAACCTGAAAGCCTTGTTGACTTTTACTATCAATTAATTCTTTTCTTCGGAATTGAGGTAAAGAATTTGAATATGGTTTTATTCATCTTACACAAGATGAAAGAAGATGAAGTAGTTGTTAGTGAGAAATTTGTTAAAGTAATTCTGAAATTTTATTCGAATTCTGGTAAGTTTATGAATTTATTAGAATTTTTACAATTCTCACTGGAAAGATTAGCTTTTAACAAGCAATACGTGGTTGATTTATATGAAGGTTTTGTTAAAGCATACCCTTATATGGCAGTTGAGTTTGATAAAAAGTATAAAAATTGGTCAGTTTTAACTTCTCAAATCAGTTCTGCTTCAAAATCCAATTCTACACCTTCAATTAGATCATCTAAATCTACTCTTACTCCCTTCATACTAAACAAACCCACACTACTTCCACTTAAATACAATCCAACTTTCTGGAAACCGCTTTCTGTTCATCCTGAATCTCAACTTCAACTTCGTTTCAAACAAGGTTTCCCAGATCTTCAACAAAGAGGAATCAAACCAGATTTCTCGATAATTAAAGAAACGTATCAACATCTCCCACAAAGTCAAAGACACCTTATCCTTGATATTATGAAACAGACTAATAGTCATTCACCAAAGAAAATCCTTTCAACAATAAGAATTCAAACAGGTAATTACAATAAAAATTATCTTAAAGATTACATTAAACATGAAGGGAATGGACTTTCAGCTCAAAATCGCTTAAATATTGCTCTGGTATTAATGAATAAGGGATTGGGTAAATTGGCTGTTAAATTACTCGAAAAAATTCCACAAGAACAATTAAATGATAGGGGTTCTATGATAAGATTACAAAAACTATTAAGACTTAATATTTCCACCTATCAATTGAAGCTGTTTGTTAGAGTTATTGATGATTTCCCAATCAATGAGGTTGTTTTAAGTCCTTATTTATTTGAAAAGTGTTGTAAATTAGAGGAATTATTAGCAAAACGAATTAAACAAATTGAAGCTTCCAATGAAATTTCAACAGATTCTTTGACAACTTCGACTGTTATCACCAAAAGAGGGGAGATTATTGAAAATTGTAAATTAGTCATTGTCCATGATGAACCAATCCTTGATCAACTATTAAGAGCTCAAAATAGATTACAATCCTTCATTGCCGATATACAAATTCGGTTAGAAAGTGATAAGTTAGACATTACCAACAAAATATCTGAAACATTCCAATTCTTAACTAAATGGATTGAAAATGAGAATGACAATGATAAAGATGAAAGAAAAGTGTAGAACACTATTCAATCAATCCAATGGGTCTACTTGGCAGATTCATTGCATTATCCTGCATACATAGATTTATTTCTATCATAAACCTGTATATAAACCTGTACATATAAATAAATTTAATGATCTAGTTAAACCAGAAGAGTAGTCAGTATTTTCCAGGCGTAATTGCTTATAAGTCTATTAAACATGAGTTCGTTTGAAGAATATCGAGATATGTGGAAAGAGGTAGTATGTTCAACAGAAATTTGGAGAGAGAATATTATTTCAGACAGAATTTAGTGGGATAATCTAAAGTACAACTTGCCCCAAAACGTTTAGCTCATTCGGGAGAGGATTCGTAGAGTCAACCCAGAATGCGTTACAAATCCTTAAGGAATTTTTTGTCGGACATCGAGTTCTGGTGTAACACGTATGCTTCATTTCTAATAAATGCATGAGTCTGTTGTGAAGTGATGTTAGGTGTGCACTTGGACTTCTCGATGAGCCTCCTGAATATACTAGGTGGTTGGATTTGGTATATTATTATTCAGATTTGTTTACTTAATACTAACCTTTAGTCACCACTTTTACTAGGAGATCTAATTGCAAAGATAAATACTTCATTGGAATGTGCTATTTGTTCAGAAACAATGCATGTTCCGTTCATCACATCATGTGGACATTCATTTTGCTATGGATGTATAACTAATTGGTTTCAAAATAAATTAAACTGTCCTACCTGTCGTACGGATTTGGATCAGCCTCCAAGTTTAAACGTCCAATTAAGAACAATATCAAGATCAATAACTGAATTGATGGCAGACGTTTCTGGGCCGCTACAAGGGCAACAAATGTTAACAGCTATGAATGATGCAAATGAAGAGTATCAAAGAAGTTATGAATCGGGTGACCTTTTTGAAGGTATCTTCAAGAAGTTAGCCTTAACATTAATTGATAATTCTGATGGTGTGCCGCGTTGTGGTAACTGTCATTGGGAAGCGCATGGGTCTTCTTGTTTACACTGTGGTACGCGATTTAGAATAAGCAGAGATGATGATTATTATGATTCTGATGATGGTGATGCTTACGCTGAAGATGAAAATGAAAATGAAAATGATGGTGACGGTGATGGTGATGAATTAAATGAATATGATTCCGAAGATAGTTTCGTAGATAACCGAGGAGATGGAGATATTCATGCTGATTTACTGAACGATGCGTCCTATTTGTCTCTGGAAGGTGAAGAAGGTGAGTGGGGAGGATTTGGTAGTAGTCGAGAGGAAGAGATTATAGAAGTTGATGGACTGGATGACAATGCAGACGATATTGAAATTATTGATGAAGAGGATGATGAAGATTTGAGGGGGGCTCTATATAGATTTGGTAGTGATGTTGTTGATGATGATTTGGAGGTTGTTTTACAAAATGATGGCAATAGATCTAGGCGATCTAGAGCTATTACAATTTCTGACGATGAAGATTGAGATTAAGGAGTAAACAAACCAAGGTGCTACAACCCTAAAAGATGGAAGAAAAAGTATGAATTGGAAATAATAAAAGAAATATATTCTCCCTTCCATTTCCGGAAAAGTGATATTTACATTACATAACTTTGTTTCAAAATAGTAGTAATTGTATATTCCCAATAATTTACAATTAGGAGTACCCATGAGATTTCTTTGTATTGTTTGTATTAGCATTATTTGTGGATACATGGCTTTGGCCCAGTTCCACAAAGTTTCCTACCCATCTTTTTGGTAATAGATTGGTTTCAAGCGAACGCTATATATATAAACCTATTTGTTACCTTATTACTAGCAATCTAATCAGAGTACATGTCCGTTTTTGCAACCATTTGACAATGCTGTCATAAAATGTTTCCTGTATATAGTCTCTCAGTTAATAAAACTGGTCATCCTGTACATTATTTTTCTCCTGATTGTTATTGGCCGGTTCTGCTACGTACAGGAAAATAATCAATCGCACTATGATTAAAAAAAAAATGAACTGATGTCTAGAATAACAATATACTGATATTTCTTTATTATTGAACAAGTAAGTATACGAAGTCGACACTATGGCGTTTATCCGACATTCATTGAGTTGTACGGTGCGAATCAATGTGTTTGATGTTTTGAGATGTCGGGGGAAAGGTCTGCTTATGTGTAGTGGAACCAAAACCAAAGTTGCTACAATTAGCGAAGAATGATGAAAAATCCATAAAGGACAACAATATTGAATACTAACGGCGTTATTGTACGGCATATGTCGTGAAGTAAAGTCATTGTGATGTTAGGATTCTCTTCTCCTGCGTTGTTATTATTTCCCCATCTTGTCTTTTGCGTACCTAAAGCCTTATGCCTACTACCTCATTTTTCTGTTCGTGTTACTAACATTTAATTATAGAATGGCTCCAAATCCACAAAGAATCATTGACTTACAAAGAGAATACCAAAACTCCACCAAGAGATTATGGTACAGAGGCCGTAACGGTAAGGCTTTAGTTTTACCATACTATGCATTATTCACCCTTACCACTGTTGTTCCATTGTACTACACTGGTAGAGCTATCTTAGGTATTAAGGACGAATAAGTTACTTAGAGTTAGTTTATAAAAATTATTAAATGTCATAGGAATACGTAAATTGTGGAGATTGTAGAAAGAAATGTAGAAGAAAGAATATCTTACCAATAGAGGTATAGTTGTGGAGGAAATAATCCGGGTGTTGATACCTCATACGCAGTCGTTCGAATGCCTTATTATTATTTTTTTTAACAAATGACTTTTCAAACTTGAAGACAGTCCTTCCGAAAACTTGGAGAATATGATCATAAAGAACTACGGATCCATCAAGAATACTTTTCCCCAGCTACCAAATATTCTTAATTAGAGTGAGACTACTACGACAAGTCATGGTTAGATCTCGCTGAGAAGCAAGGCAAACTCGATGCGATCGATCCCCGGGTAGCGACCCTAGCGGAACTTTTACCATTAAAATTGCAAATTTAAGACGCTCCGCTGGCGCCTGTCCGGCGAGGACAACTGCGTTGAGCTTGTCTCCCGTTGGTCGTACTTTCTAGCCCCGCTGGGAGCTAATATATCTCTAAAAAAAAGCAAATGTCAATATCGAAATAATTATCTACCAAATGTATCACCTACACACATTGTAACCAAGTAGTAGCATACTAATTGAAAACACTTATTCTCTTCTATTTATCTGTCTTGATATATGATATTTATTAGTCTTGGGCTGGGCTGTTTGCAGCCATTTTGATATATGTGTATCACGTGGTTTTTGTTGGGAATAATATGAAACCAAAACCACGACACGCCAAAGAATTTAACTGACCGACAACGGAATCTTAGAGAAGTTTACATTAAATGATTAATTGGTGATTTTAGGGAAGACGACAATTGCAAGGATATACATTACTGCAGTATGCATGTCGATTCAATTCAGTTGGATACTCTTCCGTCACGGGTACTTTCAAAGATTGTGGAGTTCAGCACGCAAACTGATTTGCTTGAACTATCGCAAACCAACTTCAAATTCTATGAACCATGCTCAAGGAAATTGTATAAGAAGTTATGGATACTGGAGAGTCCACTACAGGCGCATGGCTGTGAGCAGAGCCATAGAGGTATGAATTTCAATAACGCAGGGATAACCGTTATATCAGGTTTCCAAAATGTATCGATCCCAAAGTCGTACCAGCTAAAATTGATCAACTCACGTTTGCAGATATTAATCCAATCGCTAATCGTTAATAAGCAGTTGGTCGATTACATAGAAGAACTCACCGTGAATGGTGGGTTGGATATAGGTGCTGACACTGAGATATTCAACACCTTTGGTGAGTTGTTCAAGATAATACGACAGAGTAAGTCACTTGGTAGGGTTTGCATAGAAGATCAAAATATAAGAGAATTGTTTTATGGCCGGTTCGAATCGTTACCTAAAAATTTAATAAATATTGATCTTACGGGAGACGCCGATAGTAGTAGTGTCAATTGGGAAAATTCCTCCGCAATTACCGAGATGAGAATCGATGACATACGTCAGCTCTCATCAATTCCACTCGAAAACTTATTATTATTACGTAGCCTAGAAGTGCGTTCAGGACTTACACGGAAATTGCAAATTGAGAACAAGACAATTCTTAGTGATGCATTGAATAATCGTGATAAGCATGATGAATATGGGGCTGAGAGTACCACCACATTTTTGCAGTATGCAAAGGCTTTGCCGAGATTAACGAGATTTGGTGTATGCTTCGATCATACAAACGGTGACGTCGGCATTGACATAGACGAATATGTACTTCATGCCCGCAATATTATTAACGTAATCAATTGGTGTATGCTTAAGGAGTTGACCATTGAAATTGGATGCGAAAACGTACACTGTAATCAAAGATGCATATCACGAATATTAGACCACCTTTCAATATTGATTGTTTCAGGACCTTCGGTGAAACTAACACATTTAACCTTCAAACAGTGTAAAGCATCTGATATTTGGGGTACACATGAAGATGACGTGAAATGGGATTTGTCTGTTTTTGGATTTTTAACTACTATTTTTAAACTTAACCAGTTAAATGCCGCAATTTCCTTACAAAAATTGACTATTGTTAACAGTGGTGCAATTAATGGTGTGTATCCTGATGGGATGGAAGGAAATTACCTACTTCGTTTAGAGCTTTATACAAGAACCTTACCAGATTTACTAGTATCCAATAGAATTCCAATTAAATTATCATTGCCAACTTTGTTTACCACCTTGGCTAACTATGAGCAACCTATGAATAATATATTGTGGAATGGATGCAAATGTGAACATTGTATGGAACATCTTCCAATTTTAGATGAATTCTTGATGACCCATAAGTATTATTCGCGTGTCGAGAAGGATTGGAAGGACTTGACCACATGTCAGTTGATGGTTGCCATTGGTGACCAGTTGAGTAAGAGATATATCGAAGGTGAAGATTTCTACATTAAAAGGCATTGGGATTTACATGAAAATAGGTTTGGATTACCATTCCTATGCTTACAACATAAAACTATTGATGAAGGAGAATTTGAAAATGAAGATTTAGTATTTTTTGATGCCATGGAAGAACTTACTGGTGAATGTAATACTAGGAAAAAGACATCATTTTCTGATATTTCAGTTTGTATTTCACATTATCTAAAAGATATTTTACTTAAGATGTTAAATTTGAACAGAGGTAATGCTGAAGGATTTGAATTAGGAGGCGATTTTGAAAATGATGGTGGTTCAAGTAAACAAATATTCTATGAAATTGAAATCAATGGGATATTATTTTCAACTGGTGAAGAAATTAACGGAACAAATTGGATAGATTGTTTACTGGATTATTAAATAATAAATAACAATACTAAAATAATAGGTAAAGAAGTCATCAAATGCTCCTTCATCTCTTCTTAAAAATGTAAAATTGGTCTCCACAAGACAGAAATAATACTACATTGGGTTTTACAAATTATTCTGTAAGAAGTGCTGAAGATATTTTTGGATATTTTTGGCAACATACTTTTATAATGGAATTTGAAAAGTTAAGAAAATATCATCGTAATTGATAATATGAAATGAAAATTCCTTCAAAGGGTGGCTAGCGTAATGAGAAGATAAAATAAACCTTTTTACTTTTATCTGGCTTCCGTAATTATAGAATATTTTAGGAATTTTAAAGTGGAGTAAACCATCAGTTGAGTGGGTATTGGAACGATTGGGTGCAAACATAAATATATATAATTACACAAAATCAAAGATACGTATACGATTTGGAGCCGCGTCTGTAGGCGGTGGCCCCGCATACAGCACTGAAGGAATGTTATTTAAGTTTATCCGGACTCGGCGTAAAAATATGTAATTGTGGGTTTTGAATGGTGACGTACTGAAAGTGCATCCGTAGGTGTCGATCTTGCAGTGTAGGTGGAGAAAATGGAATTTGTTTGATGCTTTAAAGTTATGGTTTGAAAATTTCACTTCCTGTTTTCCATAGAGATCTTCTAGACTTCCGATTGTCGATTGTTCATGTATGGGTAATCATACAATATAATTTTAATCATACTATTGTTCTTAGTCCCGGAGTTCAATTCAGCCTTGTTCGACATTTATACTTTTTTTTTAGAGGAACTATTTTTTTTTTTAAAAATTTTAAAATTTTAAAATTTTAAAATTTTATTTTATTTTAATATTAATTTTTTTTTTTCTTTTCTTTTTTTTATTTTCGTCCACATCTTTCATTTTTGAATTTTGATTAAAGTTTCTTTTTATTTTTGAATTAAGCGAAAAACACTGCAGTGTATTAACGATTAGGTTAAGGTTTCTTGTTCATGTCAAAATCCATACACCGAACTGTCTGAGACCAACAATTCTAGGTAGTGCTGGCTTGCATCATGAGGTATCTATAATAGTCGATGAGTATCCCTTGTTTTTCCAACTTTAGCAAAAGTGGAATAAAATAGCAAGGGTCGGCTTGTACTGCCATAGCTAGCCCTGCATAATAATATTTTTAACGAAAAAAAAATACCAGCAAAATCAGATGATAATATTGGTCTTTTTTTTTTCTGGTAGCTAAGCGTAGGTGGATATTTTTTAAGTAGAAAAGGTGCATTTTCATGCGTGTGGTTATATTTTAAGATCTAGAGGTAAGGGTGTGATACGCACACAAACAGAAAAAGAAATTAATAAAAAAAGGGAGAGGGAGAAAGCAGGAAGAAAATGTAAAAGATTTTTTAAAGGAAAAAAAAAATACAACACTGATAGTAAAGCATAAAT